>VXAC01003728.1:125042-170883 GCA_013399225.1 Rhipidura dahli | reverse complement strand
CCGCCGCAGCCCGGCACGGCTCGGGACGAGCCGCAGTGACCGCCGAGCGGGCACCGACGGAGCCGGCAGCGCTGCCGGTGACAGCGCCGGTGACCGAACCCCGGCGGGCAGGGCCTCCGCANCGGCTATGATGTTTGAGCCAAATAATTTGAGCCAACAATCCAGATTTAGTTTTGTTTTCTAATATTTTATCACAGAATCAATTATATTGGAAAAGACCTCTGAGATCGAATCCAGCCTATGACGATGTCAACTAGACCATGTCACTGAGTGCTGCATCCAATCTTTCCTTGAACATCTCGAGGGATGGTGACTCTACCACCACCCTGTGCAGCCCATTCCAATGACTTTCTTCTGTGAAGAAATTCTTCCTTATGTCCAACCTAAATTTCCCCTAGCACAGCTAATCACTATGTCCTCTTGTCCTGGCTGCCTGGAAGAAGAGGCCAACCCCCACTCAGCTACAACCTCCTGTCATGTGCTTTTAGAGAGCACTAAGGTCCCACCTGAGCCTCCTCCAGGCTAAACACTCCCAGCTTCGTCAGCACCTCCTCATAGGACATGTGCTCCAGACCATTCAGCAGCTCCACTGCCCTTTTCTGGACATGCTCCAGCACCTCATTGTTCTTCTTGAATCGAGGGGCCCAAAACTGGACACAGCACTCGAGGCGTGGCCTTGCCCGTATGGAGTACAAGGGGAGAATCACTTCTCAAGTCCTGCTGCTCACACTGATACATGTTAGCATGCTCCTTCCGTCCCTCCATCCGTCTCCACACCTGCAGCTGCTTGATAGCCTTTCTCACTCACATGCATGTGTCGAAATTGCTGTGTAGCTGGAGCCAGGGCTCCATTTCTTAACCAATTTCTGTACCACACTGCTATCAATGAGAGATTTATCATGCTTGAGCAGTGTTAAGAAATATTTGAAAGAATGTAGGTCACATTCCAAGAAGAGGTCACAGTCCATCTCTAGCTCATTCTATTATCTCTACACAGTGCAGAAAAGCCAAGGAGAACACAGGTTACCCACAAATTATCTTATGGGAACTCCCAGGAGGAAGGAAAGACGCTGAAGCGGGGAATTACACAGACACAGTTTTCTGGATGCCTCCAGTCAACTGTGCGTGACCTGCAGAGGACTGCTGCCAAGAACCAGCTAAGTCAGTCCCAACACCACTCTAGTGTAAGAATTTTAATTTGCCTGTTGCAGTTCCTTCATGCTGGAAGCTGCCAGCTGAAGTTCCCAGTACAATCTGAATTGGGATAGGAAAGCCAGGAGAGGCAGCCTAAATTTTTCATTTTTCTTTCTGCATATTGTTGGTGATATTCCATGAAGGACTCCCTGCTTCAAAATCACACAGAACTTAGAGAGGTGTTTTCAATCCATAGTCAAATACTTGTAACTTTTCACATTTACTTTTGCCCATAGTTTAGCAAAAAGCTCATGAACCCTGCCACATTTTTGAACAAGGAGACAGAAAATAAGAGTTGTCTGCATACCATGACAACTTAAAGCCATCCTCACATAAAAACATTACATATACTTGGTGAGAATAGGCTAGAAAGTAAGTGGACATTGTCACTAGCACCTTTCAATATAAGTACAGATCTTGACAGCATTAAGAAGCAAAAAAATCATAGTTTATTTGCAGCTGATGACATTTTCAATCATCATCAACCAAAATATGACCTTTGTAAACAGCAGACATGAACAGCTCCCCACCAAGGACTCTGGAAGAACGATGTTTACTGCTGATATTCATTTATTATTAGGGAACTGAAACAGCACTAAAACCCAAGGGACCAGAAGGGCCTTATGTTGCACCAGTGTTGAAGGAGAATGTGGAGAATCACCACATTATTTGTAGGCAGAGCAGTCTGAGTTACCCAGGGCAAAATCCAAGAAAACCCAGCAGGGTAGGAAAGGATAGGCTAGAGAGATTTTCCATTTACCTCATTTTTTTGGTAAGATTATGTTTTCTTCATCTAAGAAATCCATAAGTAACAAACCCTCACAAATAGAGGAGACTTGTATTTCAGTAGACTGCTTAGAGAGCTGCTCATTACCAGGTTTAAGATTATTTCACATTTTCTTCAAAGTTGTGTAACTATGTATAAACTCACTGACAATTGTATTTGTGGATAACCCAACAGCTGATGCTGTGATAAACAAAAGAACTGGGCTATCACAATAAAGTTCTGGAACAGATGATAAATCATACTGTTCAAAACTTCCACTATTTTTTAATAGCCAGATCTCAGGTTATACATCCAGGAAAAGACCACAAAGCTATACCTTGGGAAAACAAGCCATACACTGGGAAAACACCAGAGTGAAAAGCTACTGACTCTGAAAAAGGCATCAGGGTCATAAGGGAAGGGAATTGAACACGAGTTACCAACTCAACACGGTGTGTTACGCGACAAAATGTGACACTCACCTTGGAAGCACCATCAATAGTGTACAAAGAAAGCAGAGATTTTATCTGTATGTAGATCAATAAAAAAAATCTGTAATAGAAGTTTATCTCCTTCCTAAAAGTAGATTGCAAATCTGTGAGGGGACTAAGGAATGCAGGTATAACAAAAGATTTTAGGATGTCAATCCATGCACTTCATTGCAAAATATTAAAGGTTTTTTTGTTGTTTTTTACTTTGAAATGCATTCCAGCAGGAAAACATAAGATACTACTAACTTCTTTGTAGAGCCATCCCCTCTTCTCCCAGATGTGAAAACTGAAGTCAACTTCTGTTCACCAGACAGACATGTTCTTTCTACATAGGGATTACTAGCTATTGAAATATTCTATCAAGAGAAAACATAATCAGATTTTATGCCCTGTGCAAGAGCTGATGCCTTTCTCTGGCATAAAAACCTTCACAGATCAGACTAAATGAAAGGTGTCAAACTCTTACCTTAACTACTGATACAAAGCAGGAAGGGACCTGAATGTCCAGTCTCCTCTGAAAAAGGGCTTTATGGAGTTTCTGCCCTTACATTGAACAATACAGATTTTTATACATCCAGTAATCAATCCCCTCAACACAGTACTTACCCTCATCTTCCTCAGCATGCCAGCAATCCAACAACCTGTAACAGATTTCTTCCTGCTCAGCATCCCAGAAATCATCCTGCTATGACCATTAGTGAGGTATGGCTGCTACAGAACCAAAAGCCTGAGACAACAGCTAGCAAATCTTAGACCTTTATGACCTCAGAAAGAATTAAAAACTTTCCCCACCAAAACAGCCTCAAAAATTTCTGTCCTAAATTGACTTGGAAAAGTTCATATTCTTCTTCCTTTGAGTGGTAATGAAGGACAACCCAATACGATTTTACAGTAGCACAGTTTATCATTAAAACTTATGAATTATAAGCCAATTTCTGCTTTGCTATTCTTCCGTAGCTCCTTTTAAAGCAATAATATCAATATTGCAGATTTTTAATATCTTATTCTAGGTCACAGAGATTTACTTGTATCATTTCCTCTGTTACTAAAAATCTTTAGGGAAATTATTCCGTTCCATTTCACTGCAGCCCATTAGCACCTACAGGCCAGGCAAAAAAAGACATTGCACATGAAAGCCTCCATTAGGACATACTAACCAAAGCTTGAAATAAGAATATATTTTTAATGTTTAGCTATGAAAACACATTATTACTTGAAATATATTACCTTCTACTGACCTAATTAAGCAACTATTAAAATGCTAATCTTGTTGCTTCTTCCACTTTCAGTGTTCAAGAGCATTATTAATGAACCTACTGTAAAGCCTGAAAATAAACCACACTCCACTTCAAGTGTTTACAGTATTTTCTTCCTACGGACTGTCAACCAAGTCACTGAGGAGTGTGCCACTTACAGAAATAATGGTTAATGATTTTCTGAAGATATCTGCAATAAAATTATGCCAGAGACAGAAAATTCAGATTTGGAAATAGAAAAATGAGAAAGGATCTTAAGGTTTCTGGCTATTATTCTCTCAACTACAACTTATGATTGGAATAAGCTGTTCTGCTCTTCAGCTTTAGACATGCCATACATTTACAATGAACATATGTATTCTAAATGACCACATATCAAGGTAGCATAGAATTCATCATGTTAACAAAGCTGCTACAGTTCTGTATTTCTAAGTTTTCTAACCACAGGCTTAAACAACAGATACTGCTTACCACCTACATTCTGTGGCTGCATTTTTAGATGATGACTACATTTAATGCTCTTCTTATGAGTAGAAGGTGTCAATCAAAGTTTGTTCCAGGCTTTCACTGAAAAGATACTATTTTAAATGTTTTCTTTGGAAAAAAGAATCTCATCCAACCTGCTACTCTCCAGAAACTTTAAGTGAAGAGAGATTTATGCTACCCAGTGAATAATGAAGCTCGTTGTAATACAAATGCACCCATTCTGGAAGCAGAAAATATTTCAGAAGCGAGGGTTTTTTACAGATGCTTTGTTTTCCTTTTGAGAGGCACAACTTAAACACTAAATGTGTGATACTTTTTAAACACCAACCCCTTTCTTTCACTTTTCAACATATGTACACATGGACCTTCATTAAAGAGACTCATACTTCTTGCTCTGTACTAACTTGAGAGAACAGTTAACGGCCTAAAAGATTTTCAGAGTAAATGATCGCAGCCTATTTTTTGTCATCATAAACATGTGAGCACTTCTGCAATGTGTTTGCAGCTCTGTAAATACACCTGTGTTTGCAGGATTGGACCACAGAGAGAACACTTTAATTGTTGAAATGAGATGTCGTAACACAGACAGGTCCTAACACTGTCAGAGCCACAGCCTGCAATGTCAGTCTCGACAGCATTTTAGCACCCTCTGACTCTCTATCATGGAAAACAAATGGGAGGAACAAGAGCAGCAGTGAAAAGTCTTTGCAAACTGTGCTCTTATTCAATACAAATTATTAGCACTACTTGTATTTGTGATTCTAAAACCAGTATGAGCCTTTTGGCACCATGTCAAGCATTTGTCCTCAACAACCCAATTTCACAGATTCCATTTTGCAAAATCTACCAAAGAATAGAAACATGCACTTTTTTAGTAAAAGCCAGTAGTGTAGCACAAGGTACAAGACAAAAACATCAGTATGTTTAAATGAAAACATTTCATGTATTAGGGAAAAAGCTGTAATCAAATGCACAGGACTTAGGGCATTAATGAAACAAATTATTTTTCCCAAAAGAAGCATTAATATCTCTCAAGTAGGACAGTGCTCAAAGTCCCAACACAATTATATAATTACCTATCTTAGACAGAGTATTATATTACACAATATTGGAATTGAACAATAGTCCCTTGAGCAAATCAGTATTTTGATACCTATTACAGTATTTTCACACTGCCCTAGGTAGTTTAGTGAACCATTAGGAAGTTTTGACACTAACATTGTACTGGATCAAATAATACACAATATTCTGTTAATTATTAAATCCTTAAATATCCAGTAGATTTCATTTTAATGCTTGATCGCCACTGGATCGAGCTGATTGCTAAAAATAACTACATGTCTATGATGTAGCAATCTTGTGAGGCTTAGTGATAACTGCTGAGAAAGGAATAAAGATCACTTGAACCATCAACCTACAAACCCCTGAAGTAGGGCAGACGATGGAAGAGTCCTTGATTACCAAATCCACGTACCATTCCCACTCTTCTAATAGACATTTAAATACCTGCCATGTGGCTTTATATTTATTTTTAGTTCCTTTTTAAATTTTTTTCCCCATGGAAAAGGCTTGTGAGTAATATTTTGGAATTAAGAATGTTAAGTTAAAAAGACTCTTATAGACATCAATTATCATTTTAGTGTATGTGAAGAGATAATATGGTAACTAGGTTGTG
Organism: Rhipidura dahli; assembly: GCA_013399225.1. Taxonomy (NCBI): domain Eukaryota; kingdom Metazoa; phylum Chordata; class Aves; order Passeriformes; family Rhipiduridae; genus Rhipidura; species Rhipidura dahli. The sequence goes on along the minus strand of VXAC01003728.1, from coordinate 165,015 downwards.
GAAAACAAAGAACGCTTACAGCACTTGAACAAATAAACTAGCTTCCACATGATCAATAGAACACAAAAATGTGAAAACAGAGTTGATTTAGATGGCAAAAATAAAGTCCTACACATACAAGGAATATAAACATTCTCTGACTCATTATAAACAGTTGCTTAAGATAGACAGAATTAAATAGTCAACATGTGCTCATTCACTGAAGTCATCAATTTTAGAAACAGTAAGTGTTGCATGCATCTATTCAGACTGAATGTAAACCAGACACTTGGCTATAAGCTTCAGCCAACAAAAGAAGTTACTACAGCTCTCTCCCCTCTCAGTATTTCTTCATCTTCTTTCTAATCAGCTTGTCTGAAGTTATTTCAGTTTCCATGTGTAAGAGTTACACTAGCATTTATTTCTTAAAGGCTTGTAGAGGCAGGGACACTGAAGGAAGAAAAAAGGAAATGTTCCTCTGGAAAAACAGTTCTTATACAGAACCAGTTAACATTCACCACAATCATGGTTTAAGCACTATATAATGCTTCTTATTCCCATAAATCCCACTTCCTTACCAGTGGGAGACTGAAAAACACTACCATTCCCATCTGTTACAGGTTTATTGGGTAGCAAATCTACCAGAGAGGAAGCAGCTTGCACACACATTTTACACCCTTGGTCAACTCCCCATCTCTGAAAATAGTTCTGTTCTGAGAAACCCTCTGAGATACCTGTCTACTAACAAAACTCTTCCTCAACACATCAAGTGAACTCCCAGTTCCATTATTTTATTAGAAATACTACACCTTGTATTATTTCTAATAGTAAAAGGTGATCAGAATATACAGTAAAGTCACAAAAGACAACTTCACTTCAAAACAGAATGATAACTTCTGCAGCTTGTTCTGTTTATTGCAAGCACGTAAGTAACCAGAATTTTCAGCTTTATGCTTGCCTTCTTCTTAACATTTAAACGCACACTGAGGTCAATCTGTTGGAATACTCATGAGTTCCATGAAAATACTGCATGAAAGGATGCATCAGGTACCGTCTTCTTACTTCAGTCTCTGTTTTGTGTAGAGCACCGATGAACCCCGAATTCCCGTGGCTAGGTCTCTTGAGGACTTCAGTATCCCTTCCTTCCTCTGAATCTTGCCCTGGTATCCAACTGAAAATTGAAGTCAATATATTAAGAGCAGGTATTTTCCAAAAGAAGTACCATAGAGTGTTTGTGCTACCTTGGCACTTTATAACATCAGAACAAAGACCAGAATAAACCTGAAGAAAACTAGAGATATAGCCAACAAGCCACAGGGGATTCCAATGAAAGAGACATTATATGACCCTAAACCCCACATAAAATGAAAATTATGTGATAAGCTTCCTGTGCATTCTGAAATAAACAACCTAACAATATAAATGACAGGATAGCAAGGTAGGATAGAAAGGAATATAAGGAAAAAAAGGTAGCACGATTCTGCTTAGATCAGTTTTGCAAATCTAACTGATAAACTGAAGGAGGAAAATTCAGAATTTGGTTGAAGTGGGAGTCACTGTAAATGTCCGTGAGGAGAGGGATAACTTAAATACACAAAGTTTCTGGAAAAAATAGAAATAAATCAGTAAAAACAGAAATAATATTCAGCTTGTAAAATCTGCAAGTTGATTGGCAATTACAGGAAAAGCATTTAATGAAAGGCTAAAGATGAATGTAAAGCTAAAATAAAAGCCATAGTGCAATACTTAAAGCAGCTAAACTGCAAGCTCTTTCTCAATGTAGCAGAAAAACATAATTTGATCTTGGGAGGATTCTTCTGAATTTAGATAGCCAGTCTTGAAGATGGCAGTGACAGACTGCAACTCAGCCATATTCTGATATTAGACTGAGGAGGTTTCTTCTACCACAATTAACTAACCTTCCAGAACTGCAGCAAAATTTGTAAAGAGCTAGACTCATGATGACACAGCTTGTCCAATAACCAAGCAGCTTTCACTTTAAACCTTGGCCCTACTTCAACATCTAAAGTGCACCAAAGTTTACTCCTCTGATAAGACTCTTTCCTTGAAAAGAAAACAGCATCTAGGCAAAACACCCGATGATTTTAGCATACTGTAAATTGTATCTGCATTTAGTGTCTAATGTGGTTTTGGACACTCTTTAAGTTTCACTATTATAACAAATTTGACTGAGCATGATTACTGAAATTTACAGAATTAACAGGACAAGAAAAACATCACTCACCAGCCTTAAAATTTGGGACAGTTAAATAAAAGCATTTAAGAGCCAGGCCTCTTCCTGCATGACTGGAGACATGTAGCTAGAAATTTAGTTTCATAAGGCTCCCTTAACAATCCATAGACAGAAAAATACAGGTACATCACCTGGAGATACATATGTTGCTACTGCAGCTTTATGTAGGTATTTCAAACTTTCAAAATACAGCATTTTCCCATCCACGGAAATAATAATTTGTCACTTTATGGATTAATATGGTTCATATAGGAGAAGTAAAAAAGCTGCTATGACTAATACAAAATGGAAGAAAAATTTAAAGTACCATTTCAGCTGTATACACTTCATTATGTATCATATCAGCTAAAAATATAAATAAACCCTGCACTTCCCATGGTTAGAAAGTTTTAATACCATCTTTATCACATCTTAAATATGTTTTAATTGTTATGGAAACACAAGCAAAAAAATTCTGGACAAGAAACTCCTATCAAAATTGGGAAAATTTTATCTAATTACAATTTTAAAAATTATTTGTCATTACCCTATATGACAGTTCATTGTATAAAATACAAACCGTTATTTATCGTGAATTCTAGGACTCCGAGAAAATGATTGATTCAATGTGATTTCAACACAAGATCCTGCTTCAACAGTGAAAGTCTCACTTCATTTCATTGACACATTCCCTATACAGATGTTTTTCAATGACCTTACAGACAAAAAATAGTTTGTCGATAGTCTATCTTACAATTACCTACTAATCTACTAATACTTTTTAACCCAAAACTTTACTAAAAACAATAGTGAAAATACCCACCTCATCTACCTGAGGCATTTAAGCCTAATCCAATTTAAACATGCCTTTTCTCAATTTTTCCCTACTCTACAGCTTCTTCTTCATGAGATCTGAGTACAACATCCGTCGTTTAATCAGGATCAAAGGCAAGAGCTGTTCTGCCTAATGACACCCGTCTGAAATAAAGTGCTTTTCTTCAAAAGAGGGGGAACAGGACAGGAAATATACATGCCGGTAGAAGACACATCACACTTACCATTGATCTCTTGCATGCAAAGAATGTCACTTGCAAACTTCTACAGTGTCCTTCCCTTAAACATTGTTTAGGGCTTTTGTTTTCCTAGTAGATGAAAGAAGAAGGGATTAAAAATTTGATTTCTGCAGCTCGGTGAAGAGACATCAAAATATTTCACAGAATCGTAGAACAGAATTACCGAATATTCTGAGTTGGAAGGCACCCACAAGGATCATCTAGTCCAACTCTTATGGGAAAGCCAATAGAGGGATCGGACCCACGACCTTGGCGTTATTAGCACCACGCTCTGGCCAACTGAGCTAATTTGGGTTGGAAGGGGCCTTTGAGGATCATTTAGTTCCAACTTCGGTAAGTTCACTGGGGATTTCGCTTCGGTGCGGTGACTTGCACTCTCCTCTCAGCTGTAACTCCCTAAGCGGCTGCGAAAACGAGGTAAGAGGCCGTAAAAAGGCGACCTGCGGGTCCCTGCGCCGGGAGGGCAACCGCGCTCACCTACCTGCAGGACGCAGGGGCTCTCCAGCAGGCACTGCCGCAGGTCCTCCCTCACGCCGCCGCAGGCGCGCCCGTCCTCCTCTTTATCCTCGTAGTACTTGGGCATGGCGGTAAGCCCGGCGCTACGCCCCGCTGCCGCCCGCCCTGCGGCCACCGCCAGGCGCGGCCTCCATGCCGAGCGCTGCGGCCGCTTCCGGCGGGGGCAGGAAGGGACGGGGCGGCTCCGGGAAGGGTCCGGAGCGCCTGCGCCGCGGACGGTGCCGGAAGGCTGCGGGAGGCGGCCGCGGTGGCGGTGCCGGGCGGGCGGGGGTCGCGCTGCGCTGCGGGGCAGCAGGTGAGAGACCCTCGGCGCGGGGCGGGGCTCGGGGGTGCGGCGATGCCCGGGCCGGCGCTGAGCGCGGGCCCCGCTGAGGGGGGACGGGTGTTTGTCAGCAGCGACGGCCGGGCCGCTCCTAAGTCACGGAATCGTACTCCGTTAATGGCTGGAAGGGACCGTAAAGATCATCTGGTTCCAATCCCCCCCGACATGTGCAGGGATACCTCTCACTAGACCAGATTGTTCTAAGCCCCATCCAACCTGGCCTTAAACGTTGCCTGGGTTGGGGCATCCATAACCTCCCTGGGCAGCCTGTGCCAGTGCCTCACCACCCCATAGTAAAGAATTTCTTCCTTATCTCTAGCCTAAACTTCCCCTGATTCAGTTTGCACCCATTACTCCTTGTCCTATCGCTGCAGTTCCTGATGAAGTATCCCGGCTTCCCTGTATTCCTCCTTCAGATACTGGAAGGTGCTAGGAGGCCTCCACACAACCTTCTCCAGGCTGAACTGCCCCAACTTTCTCGGTCTGTCTTCATAAGGGAAGCTCTCCAGGCCTCCTATCAACTCCATGGCCTCCTCTGGACTTGCTCCAACAAATGTCATTGTTTATACTTGTGCTCAGTTTGTGTCACTTCAGCATTGTGGCCTGCATCACGTGGTTTTATTTGCAGCCTTTATTATGTGCAAAATCAAATACATCTTCTGAAATTCTTTCTTTAGCAAGATGCTGCCAACCACGTTGGTTAATTCTGGGAGCCAGGGCAATGGTGTGCTGAGCCCCCGAGATGCTGCAAGGCACACGGCCGGAGCAAAACGCTACAAGTACCTCCGGAGGCTCTTCCACTTCCGGCAGATGGACTTCGAGTTTGCGCTTTGGCAGATGCTTTACCTGTTCACTTCACCCCAGAGGGTGTACAGGAACTTCCACTACAGAAAACAGACAAAGGACCAATGGGCGAGAGATGATCCTGCTTTCCTGGTGCTGCTCAGTGTCTGGCTCTGCGGTGAGTGCAAGAGAACAGGCAGCATAAGGAAGAGGGAGGGAAAGTTTAGGGATGAACACACACAGAGAAAAGACCAATTTTTATGGATGATCTTTTAATCAAAGTAGAACAGAAGAAAAAGGGCTAGCCTTTTTGAAGTTATTGAAGTAAGCTTAAGTAGTACTATGTAGTTTTGAATTGATCTCTGTTGCAACTCATTTTCTGTTGCATTTTAAACTGCATAGTTCGCTGTAACTTTACAGACAGTAAGAAACCCTATGGCACACGGCCGTTTTTTTGTTAAGAAATACTGAATATTTGGTTTACCTGAATATTATGGATAAAGCATCGCTTTAACCGTAAAGGCCCTGATGAGAATTTATAGATATTGCAGAATTAAGCTATAAAAAAAGTGGCTCATATAAATGACTGAACTGCAAATTGAATAAGTATTGTCTCAGCTGCCATCTACTAAATAGTGTACTGCTGCTTGTAATAGAAAAACTCTTAACTGAAATAGAATTACACATGTGGTTTGGGTTAACAAGGAGCTTTTATAAAACAAAGAATGCTCTACTGTAGCATTGTGTGAATTTTTAGGAAAATAGTTTGGTTAGAGCATTATGATTAGACCCAAGTTCAGGTGAGCATTCATATTATGAATAAATTGCATTATATCTAGTTTTTGGTAGAAAAAAAGTGAGCTGTTGGACTGAAAATCTTGGGGGGAAAATAAAAAGGAAACTGGAGATTTCATAACAGGATACTCAAAAAAACCCCCATCAGTTTAAGATCTGATGCTTTCTTTTCCGCAGCTGACTTTAATAATCTTTCTCTGCTTTCAGTGTCTACTGTAGGATTTGGATTTGTGCTGGACATGGGTTTTTTTGAAACAATAAAACTGCTACTTTGGGTGGTATTCATAGACTGCGTAGGCGTTGGCCTCCTGATTGCAACTCTGATGTGGTAAGTAGTGATTTCTGAAGCCAAGTTCAGTATTGCTGTTCAGACATGGGGAGTCCTCTGCTGTTTGTGAGACACTTGGTTCTTTCTTTGGGATAAACTTATACACAGATATTGACCATAGGTTTTATGCTGTTGTAGTAATTGTTTCAAAATGATACCTTAAAAAAGAACACACCTCTTTCTTTACTATTTCCCACAGAGATAAATGGTCAGAAGGTCTGTAATATGATGAACATTCCAGCTTTTTTTCTTTCTTCTTGAGCTGGCTAATGTTCAGCAGTAATGCCAAATAAAAAAAAAAAAAGGTGATTAAAACAAAAAAGCTGTTTAATTGAAATAATAAGTGTAAAAGTCAAGTAGCGTGAGCCTGAGGATGATTCTGTTTAAGTAGGGCAATATACACTTGGCCCATGCTTCTTGCTGGAGACTGTAGCTAGTGCCACTACAGCCACATCTGTTCTGTCTTACACTTGGCAGCTTTCTGCTTTGTTGGTAGTCGCTGCCAGTTTTATCCTCTGCTGTCCAGAGACTTGCAGAAGTAGAGAGGCAGGAGCAGGTCATTTCACAACCCAGGCCTCATCAGCACCATTGATGTGTTCTGCAGCAGTGAGGGAACCATGAAATGTCAGGAAGCTGCTGTTTCTGTTCTGTGGCAGGGGGATGGCACCAAAGGAAGAATTTTTATTTTATAAGGAACTTCAGAAAGCAAGGGCATTTAAGAGTTCTTAGTGATGAAGCTGACATCTTAAAGTGATAATGGTTGGAAAAGGGATAAATCCTGACAGTGGCCTCAGGAACTCCTGCTTGTAATTGCAAATTGAGAATGAGGCACATAAAAGAAATGTAACTGATAGGTGAAAGGTCCACCTGACCTATGCTCCTGTCTGGGACAGCAACCCATAAATTGCTTGGGCTAGAGCTTACAGTAATGCTCCCTGCCACCATCCTCCAGCAATTTGTGCTTCAGGATGCAGTCTCCAAGCCAGGAAGACTTCAGCATCTGCTAATTTTTCTTAAAAGTCTTAAAAGTCTTTTAGTCAGCTTCCTGCAGGCCTCCATACCAGTCACCTGGTTCAAGTCCCTTCTTCCAGTGCAGGCTCACCTTTTTTCCTAAAAGCTCCCCCCATTCCTAATGAGTCTAAACTCCTTCTTGCTCTCCTCACCTTGCACCCACGCTCTGCCTCTTGGCAACCCCAACCTTGGCACAAAGAGTAGGTCAGAGGAAGCTTCCATGAAAAGTCTGGTCTCTTTTTTCTGAGCATGTATTGACTTCTTGTTCCTCTTCTAAGTGGGATAAATATTTTGATGTCAGCAGAACTTAAGCCAAAGGAAAGATCCTTGAGGCTCATTCAGTAGCCTCTAATACCGGGCAGTGCACATTGTGTTTGCACTTCTTTTCAGTAAGAACAGGCACATGTTATGAGCTCTCTCCTGCCTTCCTCCTGTCCTTGCAGTGCATCATTTCTGTAGAGATGAAATAAACCATCTGTGTGTGAGGTGTGCTGATCCTGTACAAGCATTTCACTGAAGTCATCCCCTTCTGTGTACAGAGAGAATGAGCTTGTGGCTGCACTGATAAATTGTAGCACTGATCTCTTCTTTATAAAGAAGTTTTGTTTCTGTATTACCCACAGGGTATTTCAGCTGCCTGTAACATGCAGGGGATGTGAAGATAGTTTTAACAAAACCATTTTAACAGGAGTCTGGTCTGCGTGATTCTTGCACGTTTTTTCTCCCAGATAGCAACTTTGTGGTGGAGAGTTGGGATCACATACAACTTAATATCTCAAACCTATGTTTTGTCAGTCAGCATGATAGCTTCACATTAACAACAGTCTCAAATATCTTTTCATGTAGGTTCATTTCAAATAAGTACTTAGTGAAGCAGCAGAACAGAGATTATGATGTGGAGTGGGGATATGCCTTTGATGTACATCTGAATGCTTTCTACCCGCTTCTAGTCATTCTGCATTTTATCCAGCTGTTCTTCATCAACTGTAAGTAGAATACTTTGAGCTCTCTGCTTCAAAATGGTGCACTAACAAAACAGCTGAAAGCAGTTACCTCTTGCAGATGTCATCATATCTGATTCTTTCATTGGGTATTTTGTTGGGAATACGCTATGGCTGATTGCAATCGGCTATTACATCTACGTAACATTCCTAGGATACAGTGGTGAGTAACAAGTTATTTTGTATTTGTTTGACTAAAAAGAAGAGCATGTTTTCAGGCTATTGATTTGATCTTAGCATATTATTTGTAAAGCAGAGGCTTAGCTAAATGTTGAAGTAATTATTTCTTTGTGGTAAATGAAGTTTGATAGAAATGTACCAATCCATGTTTTCAGGTGGGTGGACATCTTAACCAAAGAATTTATATTTTCCACCTCACCTTCTTGTGTTAGACCTGTAGCACCACAACTTGGTTTTTTGTGTTCCTCTGTAAATCCTAAAGGTGTTTGCATTAGATAAAAATTCTGTGATGAGTTTAAGACTATAGTTTTAGGTAAAACAGTTCCCCAAAGCATTTTGTGATAAGAATAGGGCTTGCAGGGCAGAGATGTCTGAGGAGGACAGCAGAGCAGAACTATTTTTTATTGCTGCCTTGCCCCAAGGCTACTCTACATGAAGCACATTTTTAAAGAGCACTACTTTATACTTGCTTCATTATTGCTTCTGTTTCAGCATTGCCCTTTTTGAAGAACACAGCTATTCTTTTGTATCCATTTGCACTTCTCATCATGCTCTATTTGATCTCATTAGCATGTGGATGGAACTTCACCAAGATGCTTTGTTCCTTTTATAAATACAGAGTGAAATAAAACCAGGACTTCATGTATCTAATGTTTATTTTGTTTCTACCTTAGCCATTTTGACAGTAAAGAAAAAAATTAAGAACATTTTGTAAATGGTTGTAAATTTCTCTTTATTGTAGATAATTGTGTAAAAAAGTTTGAAGTGTCCTTTTTTATTAAAATATTTACAACAGTAAACATGTTAGCAATTTTGTTCAAATATTTTCGCAGTACATTCCTAAAAACAAGTTACTTGTACATTTCTGTAGCTTAAATTTAACTGCAACAAGTCTATGTAGCATAACTCTTACTGCAGATACTTTGCACATACTGGCATAAGCTCTACATTATGAGGGGTTTAAGTGACATCAAAAAGCAGTTTTATTGAAGAGTAATACTGGAATACCTTGCCTTGGGACTGTGTGAAAGTATAGATCTTAACAGTGTTGCGATGGTAAAGCAACAACTATCTCTAGATACAGATCTGTCCTCTCCTTGTATGAAAAATTGTGAGAACAGATTTACTTTAGTGGCTACTTCAAATATACATGGACAACTCTGGCACACAGAAAAAACAGTGATGAAAGGCACAATTAACATGACCCATATCAGGTTTCCAAAGATAGCAGCAAGTTTTAAAACCCAATCTCTAGCAGTCCAGTGGGTATTACTACATCCACCATTCTGAGTGGCAGGTCAATGAACATGGAAGGGAAGTACAAGTTGGTTTGGTTACAAGGGTAGGCTCATGGCAATGCCTGCAGCTGTGAAGTCCACAAGGCAGAAGTATAAACTGACCATTACAAACAGTACCTTATGGAAAGTGAAGGTGACAGCTTTCCAATGCAGTGTTCAGCATGAAACATGAGCACTAGGATTCAGTTTCCAAAACAACACAAGAGTAAACTGGTTACAGTAAGACAATTTCAATACTAGAATTTGATCTCTAAGGAAAAACTATAATTTATCTTAAAATACCAAATATGCTGGCAGTGCATCTTACAGTACTGTGTGTTTCAGCCACTGTTAAGGCTTGAAGAGATTCATGTTTCCCTCTCAGCAGATGCTGAGCAATGTTCTCCTTTAAACAAGGAAAGCCACTGAACTGCTGATCCATGGAAGGTGAAGAATTTCAGTCAGGATCTGCTCCCTCCCTGGCTAACAGCACGAGCTCCTGTCCTGCAGGAAGCTGCAGCCCAACTGCACACCTTTTCCCTAACAGGAATCCTAGCATCAGTGATCACCCACTTCAGCTCAACAGTAAAAAATACTTTATATTTAGAGCCCTGTGGCATGATAACTATTGAAGGACTCAGGGCCTATGTACCTTCCCTTTAGGAATATCAAAGCTTTGCCCGTTGAAAGAAGGTTTCACCATTCTCAAAATTAAGCTACTTTAACTTCCAGCAGCTCACTGTTTACAGCAGAAATTAGGAAAACCCTTTAGCGACCACTAAGGTCAGAAAGGTGACACTCAAAGACTAATTCACCAGGTCTCCATGGGCTGTGTGTTTTACATCAGCAATCCATGCTAGCCTGAAAACAACAGTTGTTTAATAGCTTTTCAGCCTTATGCTGGTGATTGTAAAGATGATTTAAAAACACAAGGACTTTTTCCCCCCCCCTTTCTGGCTACAGTTACTTGCTCTAGCTTTTTCAGAATACATCCTTCCTAGTAGGAACAAACATAGAACCTTGGATTCATGTATTTTAGGGGAGCAATGTTTGAAAAGACTTCCTTTTTCTTTTCCACCACAAGACTAAAATAATACTTTCCAAGTTGGAGGCGAACTACAAATTACTAGGATACTTCATCTGGAGGAAGTATTTCCAACAAAATACAGAGATTACTGAAATTATAAGATATTTGGGGGAAAAAAAGAAGGATTCTGTTACACAGTAGTTTAATTTTTCCAAAGACTAATCAACAAGTCAGCTCATTCAAGGAACTGTGTTTCACACAGGCAAAGTATAAATTGCTTTACTCTAAACTGACTCAAGGTATTTTAAAACTGCTTTGAAACAGCTAGACGAGCAGTGTTAAGACAGAAGACTCCAGTCTTTTCTTAGTCCATGAATCACATCTATCTGAGTTTTTCTGAGCCATCTTTAAGTACAGAAAAAATATAGGAATTTTTTCCATCAATGAAAACACACAGTTGAGATGCCTGCAAAAGCTCAAAGTCTTATACGGTGCTTTAGAAACACTCTTTCATTATCACATCCTGTTCACATTATTTACAGTTTCCAGTAGGATGACCCACTGAATGAGCAAAGCAAGATTATACTGACAGTCTTGTGTTTCCTTGGTCCCAAGCAATCCTGAGCAGCTCAGAAAAGCAAGTGTTAGCATCAGCCAGTCTGTTTGGCATCCAATATAAGAAATTCATTTGCCCAGATAATGAAGGTTTCTGGCTATGCCTTTGGTTTCACAGAAGGTTGCTTTTCTGAAGCTTTAACAGCATCAGCATGAGCTAACAGGAGCATAGGATAGTGCAGTTTATTTTGAAACACTTTCCATTATTGGATAACTGTAAGATTCAGTGGCCTCAAGGGGATTTTTAAGGTCACAACAAAAATAACTTGAAAATGAATACATGTAGGGAAAAATTCCCCCAAAACAGGTAATAGGCTTAAGATGCTGTTTAAGATCTCTTGTGGTAATACTGTCCCTTACAGTGGAGACGTGCAGGAGACACTGGCCCCACTGCTGCAGACCCAGTCACAAAGAGTGCCCGAGCTAAAGGCTGATGAGCCAGACAGCCCAAGTGTTCTCACTTCACCATACTTCCAGGAAGGAGACTTGCACTACTTTAGCCTGACTTAGGGATTGGAATTTAAAGGTACAAAGCCCAAAATACCTGTCTGCAGAAATAATTAAGATAGAAAATATTTTCCTTGCTTTTTCTATTTCTCAGCAAAGTTTCCAAGCAAATTTGCAGAAGTACCTGATTATACCACCTCTGAATTTACCTGGATCTATGAAACACAATTTGTATTAATGTGGCACATATATCTGGAGAGCCTATAAGCTCAGGAACATTGAAAATATTAAAGCAGCCCAGAGTATTTTCAACTCCTGCTACTATGACATAATAAAAATGCACCAATCTTTAGACAACAACCCACATTTTACCACGCACTAGTTAATTTGTTGTCTTGGATAAATTTTCTTCTCAACATTTTTGAAAATTAAATATAGTACTAGCCAGAGTCTTGCAATCAACGTGGTACGGGTTCTATGTATTTAAATATATTAGCAGTGATTCATCTTAACTGCTGTGAAACATCAGGAACAGTGATGCTTTGAGAATAAGCACACAGAGTTGTTAAGTAAGTGGTACCAGTAAACTTCTGCACTCATGGAAAAATGGAAAAGGTCACTATCAGCTAAACTAATTATATTAAGAAACTGCAGTATCTAATGTATTTCTGCAGTCTGGATTGTAATAAATAACCCTCATTTAAATAAATTGGCATCATTCAGTCACAGACACAACTGAGAAGAAAACCTAAATACTTTCTCAGACCTTTGCTAGCTAATGTGTGATAAAAAGCCATTGCATGTTGGTAATTTGATGGCAGGGCATTATACAGGGAACCAACAGGGCTGTAGCACCACAATAGGCTAAAGTCACACAGGATTCAGAGTCTAGTCACCCACATTCCAAAATCCAAGAATAAGCTCTATTTATGTGACCAGTTCTCAACTTATGCCCACAGTCTTTATGGGCAACACAAGCTTTCCAAGTAATATTTTATTTACATCACTTGATGCAATCAGGGAAAGTAAACAAGGTCTGCCTGGTATCTAACTTTTCTTGAACTTACATCAGTCAGTCTAAACAGAAGGTCTTACCCCTGTGTACAAATCTTGTTTTCCCTGTGTCCCTAGACAACATAGCTAATCTGTACAAGAATCTGTAGAAGTACTTAAGTTCTTCAACTTGAATATTGCTGAACTGTCAAAGCTATGGCACAATTCTCCGACAAGGCAGAAGAGAAGACAGGTTGACACTTAATGCAGTGGTGAGGGCTTGCAATGCTGGAGAGGCAGGTTTAGGCTTCTGCTTCTTACAAACATGTCATGAAAGAGAGGCCAAATCTATCAGCTGAACTTTAATGGGCAAGTACAAATTCAAGACCCCTGTTCTAGATCCGGCAACCTGCAACGGATTTTGTGCATCTCTGCCCTGATCACAAAGACATTAAAGGTCCTTTCCATCTTAACTGATTCTATGATTCTGTGTTGGGGGTAGCAGAGTGTGTTTTTTTCCACAGAGGAAGCTGGCCAGGTTTTGAAATGCTGGCCAGTTCCAGTAGGCTGGTTCACAGCACAACTGAGAGTACCCAAGCCAGTGTGGATGCCTCCCTCCAATGTCAATCAGGTACTTCATTCCTACACTAAATTTAGGGAGGAATTCCTGCCTCTCTTTTTCCTGGCCATTTCTGATTGACTGAAATCTTCCCATGCCTCAAGTCCTTACACATAAGCACCTAAGCAGAAGGACTCTTAAGAAATGCAGCAGCATTAGTACTGCAACAATTCCACTCTGATTGTAATCCAGATCACGTTCTGTTCTTGACCAAATTTCTGATTCATTTAAGATCAGTGTTGTTTCCCTTGAAATGAAAAGGCAGGGTACTAACTTGCAGCCAAGTTCAGTTCCTACTACAAAATTAGTGCAAGTTACCAAACTGATCCATAAAGGAGTCAAACTAAGACCTTGTTCTTGAACAAAGGAAGAAAATAAACTGTAACTACTCACTAATGTGTCCAAAGTAAACACTGCAATAGCAGAACTTTTTAAAAGGATACCTATGTAGATCAAATGTATCTACTGTTCATTCTGTTGATAAAAGCTAACCTCTTGTCACTCCAAAGCAAAGCTGGAGAATGATTTTCATCAGTACAGAAAATGAATTTGTTCAGCCTAGGAAATGTTTACAAATAGATTTAGAAAGAACTGGTTTGGAGTAAAAAAAAAATATTCTAAAATGCAATGGATTCAATCTAAAATCACTGCAGATTTAGTACATAATATGAAACAAGACATTTCAACATGCTTTTTATGTGGCTACAAACGGTACATAGTGGAATTTCATAGCCCCAAAGAATAATGCTCTTCAGAACTCTGTTTATGCCTCTGAACATCATTCAGATTCTGTGTATAAAACTACATAATTTAGAAACTTAATCTTGTTTTTTTAAACATGGCAGTATATTTGGAACATGGTATTAATTTATGTTTGCATCTCCAAAGAAAAATGTAGAAAGATAACTTAAACTAGAGAATTCATAAAAAAACTATATCAATTTAAAATTTTACTGCATAAAAATATGTACTTTTCAAATTACTTTAATAAATTAAATATCCCTAACATTTTTAATATATATCCCTGACAGTCTATAAAAGAGGGTTCTTTTTATAGAAAATAAATGGAACTCCGAAAGTACCCCCTTCATAAAACTTATTTAACAATAATTATATTTTTTTCTTCTTCAAGGAATGTAACAATATGTACAACTCTATATTACTATACTATCAAAATAGTACAGGTTAAGCGTAGCAGTGTTCTGTAACCATAAGATGGTAAAGTCACATTACAGTGGAGGACAACTTGGGCCTCGGACGAACATTATCAGTGTGGAGCATCAGCTTCTGGATGGATCAGATAAGAAGGGGTAAATACAATCTTCTCATCTACAGTAGATTTCACAAGAGGTAGAGTTCAAGTGAAAAAGAATGACATTTTTAATAAGGTGCATGCTCAGTATTCAATTTGTGACTTGCTAAGGATGTCAGATTTTATAGGAAGAGTTTTCAAGGATTCTTTCTTTTTCCTCTAAAGCAGATTTCCATGATCAGTTTGTAATCTTTTTAATATGAATCTGAAATAGAGAATCAGAAAAAATAAGTCATGGTTTAGTGTATTACATTTCTCAATAGTAAGAGGTAACTAGTGTTAGCCAAAAGTCTGAGCTTAAAAACAGAATGAAGAAATCTCCCATTTGCTAGTTATGTTTTTAAATGTTCTACCATCTCTTACCTCATTCAGAATTGCCCAAACGGCTGAATTTTGTATCACTGAAAGCCGGAATGATGAAATAGGATTTAGGCTGGGGTCAACTGTTCCTTCAGCTACACCATTTTCAAACTTCCCTGCAAAAGAAGCAAAAGTACATTCAGTTAAGTCCTGTTCAACAAACTGAAGTACGAAATCCAGAAAATCTATCTGTAGGGTCACAATTCACAGGTGAAACCAGTATGATTCCTGAAACAAAAGGCAGTGAGTGATTTTCACATCAGATCCAGTTTTGCAGCAGCAACATGGGGCACATCATCAGTGCACACCAATCTGAATAGGACTGAACATAAGAATAAAAGCTTTGAAACTGTCTAAAGGCATTAACACCTCAAACTCTGTAAAGATTTTGGCACAGGTATTCATTTAATACTGTGGAAGTAAACATGATGCCTTTGGCTTATGTTCTTGTTCTATGGCTTATGTTCTTGTGATGTTCTTATGTCCAAGGAAGATTAAGGACAAGGGATATCATTCATGTGTAACATACTCCTATTTAAAGCATCTTCAATTTTATTAGGATGAGTAAGAATTCAATTTAAAAGCCCAGTTAGACTTTACAGTTAAACCATATAGATAACAACTGTAATTTATTATGACAAAAAGACATGCTTCCATTCTAACAGGATTGCCCAAGCTGTGTCCAGCAGCTAATTAAAATCCAAGAGTAAAATTTCTCTTCCTTGACAACATGTATCTAGGCACCTTCCCCAAAAGCCACTTGGCTGTTGAAATGCCGATCTCATCCTATGACGAGACAGCTGATTGTCTGTAGGGTGGGTTCACATCCAGGCCAAGCACACAGCTCACACCAAAGTACCTGTGCAGTCACAGGACAGAGGAGGTGATCTTATACAACCTGGAAATGCCTCTACTATAATCCAAGTGATCAATCCTGGCAGAGAAGTTGGGTGTAGCTGCACTACAACTAAGAGTCACAAGAGATCTCTGTTGAGTACATCAGTCTCTGAAAAGAAATAGTGGATACAGTATTAAGTAAAGCCTACAGGGTCATGTACCCAAAAACGAATGATCAAAACTCAGGTTTAGGTCTGTTTTACCTTTAATGAAGATGTCTTTAACAGTTGCAATAGTAAAAATACACTCTTTTTTCTACTGTTACATACCTATCCTGAAGTAACCATCCTCTAAACGTTTCTCTTTGGTTTCTTTGCTTAATACCAGTTCTTCATTCTGGGACAACAAAGCATAAATGAGATCATTTATTTTAACACATGACTTTGCCAGAGAAAGACAAATGTGTATGTACTTTTCTTATATATTCAGCATCCATTTTTCCCAAATAATTAAGAAACAGCCTGGAATATAGTTATTTATAGCCTTAGACAAGCCAACACAAAAAAAAAAAAAAAGCAGCAGTGTTCCAGAACTGAACAATACTTGGTTTCAAAGGAGAAAAAAGAAGTACTCGAAGTGCCCCATGTAACTCGCATGGTAACTGCCACGTGAACAGAATACTTAGCAGATACTGGCATACCCAGTAGGAAAAAAGCAAAGGCAGGATCCTGCCATCTTTTTCTATGACTTAACAAGAGCTTTCTCTCTTAGACAAATGAAAACTTACAGCTTACTTTTTGATCTTTGCTTTGGGTGAGATGGAAAGCATCAGACCAGCAAGGGAAGCCCCACAATTATCACTGCCTCACTAATATGGATGGGGATCAGTAAGTTATTTTAATGAGCCCAAAAAAATACGTAGAGCAGAGCTTGAAACACAGCTTGAAAATTACAACCATGATCCAATATTGAAAGACCCACTCTAAGAATTTCGCAGGAACTAACTAAAAATGCTTGACAAAATGGAGATTAAATTGATTGGCTTTTTTTTTAATTCCTGTTCCAAGGAAGGCAGACTGGGAAAATGGAGATGTGAACTGAAAAACCTGACCCCTTCCAGTTACAGTTAAAAAAAAAAAGGATTGAACATATGGCAATTTTGGCATACATTTCACAATTCCTACACCACGTATATGGGAGAAGATAGAAATACTTTGCCATTTTAATATTAAATAAAATAAACTTGTCTGAAGTAGTATCTTAATCCTCTCAGACTTTCATGATATATATGGTTAGCTGTAATACCTAGTTGAAGAAAAAGAACCATACCACTGACTTCAAACAAGAATATACTTTAGATAGTATGGTGCTCTCCTGTGGTAAAACTGACTGATTTATGGGGAATAAAAAACAGAAATCAGGGAAAAAGTACAAATTCTGTTTAACAATCTACATATTTCAGTATCTAATGGGTTTGGATGTGTGTCAATACCTGGTAAGATTTTCTTATTAAGTCAAAAAGCAGATTGATTTAGGTTTCCCATTTCCCAAAATACAGAGGAGAGGGAAGACTGTTTTTTTGTTTTAAATAGTAGCAATGAACTAGAAGAAAATAACCCTGTTCACCTCCAAATTACCAACAGCACTTGTGCAGATTGCACCCTGAATGAACATCTGAATAGTTAATAGTCTTCTGTGAGCATATTCAATTAAAAGAAGGAAAAGTATGAGAACATCAGATATCAAGTTCATAAAGTTAAAAGAAGCATTTATGTCTCCTCACCCTGTTAAAAAAGTCTATAAAGACACTTTGCTTTTATCCTGTAATGGAGAAGACACAAATCAAAAAATTCATACCTGAAAAGGCAGAACTTCTACAGTTGTGTTTAGAAGTATGTCTCCTGGATGCTCTGGATTGCCACTGTGAAACAAGTACCTATAAATGAAAAGGAAAAAAAGGACAAGTCTACACACATCAGTCAGAATCAGCTGTGTTACTGTCCTACATGTTAATTGTCATATACAGATTTTACAAGGATAAACATAATTTTTATACTGGGCCTACATCAGCTGGGGCTAAGATAGTTTCACATATTACTGTAACTGGAAGGGGTCAGGTTTTTCAGTTGCTAAAGGGTAGTTGGGCAGTATTTTACAGAGGAAGGGAATTTGCATCATCTGCTCTTCCCCCATTGCATTACACAAAGCTGTAGTCATTACTGCCTGGCACACACTGGTATCAGCTCCAGAAGCAGGAGCCCTGCCTTCCTTCAGCCTCTCCCCAGCACACGTCACCTTCTCCCTGTGCCCACAGGATGAACTCTGCAGATTCATTCTGAACCAGTTCTGGGAATTTAGCCAAGTCAATATTTTGCCAAGTGAGTGTTCCCCAAATCCATCTCTCCACCGTGGTTCACTGCAAAATCTCATTGATGATTGTGCCAGGAATTCCCAACCCACATCCACACCCTTCATGTTACCTGATTTCAAACTTCTATTCCAAAGACAGATTCAAGAAAAAAAAAATTCCGCAAAAAAACAAACAAAACAAAAAACCCCAAACCACAAAAGCCTGTTTTTGACACGTATACAGGCATATAAAGGACTTTTTAAAACCTGTACAAAGACCCTCACTCAGTTGTGCAATTTTTTTTTAATTGGACAGAGTAAGTATGTTTGAAACATTATCTAAACCATCCCTATCAGTATCAATCAGTGAAGTGCTCAAATTCTAGCTGCCTGCTCTGAACAACTTCTGCAGTACTGCACATGTGTAGTTAATGTTGCAAAAGAGACAGTTTAATTCCTCTTTATATATAACAGGAACTTCATGTTATTCTGAACATGTTATTATGTAAACCAGTAATAATTTTTTTTGCCACTAGGTGGAATCAATGCTTGAAAATTGTTCACTACTTGCCATTTTTTCTAGTGGACTAGTTAATTCAGATTACTGTCATAAACTAATTAAATCCTACACCTACTCAGATACCACTTTTAAAAAGACTATTTTACTTTTATTATGTTTAAATGAATATGTAAAAATCTATCAACACATTTCAAACTTTTCTTCATCTGGAACTTAGATGGTGCTTTCTGTTCATGTCTTTTCGACATTAAATATGCCACCAGCCAGAGACAAAATTAGTTCAGAAATTATCACTTGATTAAAATTACAAACATCAGCTCAATTTACAATTTATTAAGATGCAGTTAGAGATGTGAATTCCAGTTTGTCTTCATCCAATATATCTGAAGCCAGGTTAAGTACCTGCCATTAATCCATACTCCATAGCTACAAGTAGAAGAAACAGTGCTCTGACCCTGACTCAGAAATGTCTGTGACCCCAAAATGATAGATGTATTTTAAGAAACTGCACACACACCTAGAGCATTCTTTTATCAAGGCTCAGGAAAGGAGTAACACCCCACATTGTAATACAAGAAAGCCACACTGATTTCTATTGCATGAGTTTCAGCAGAACTGCACAATTGTACTGCAAAATAGAACTGGACTGAATAAGTCTCAGCACTGTATGTGTTTCAAGAAAAATAATTTCCACACTGTAGTTTAATGTAAAGCTTAGTCAATTCTGAAGTATAGAAGCTACCTAAAACATCCACAGTGCTCCCAAGATAAATCTTGTGACCTTTTCTAGACATTAATGACATCCAAAACACCCCAATGAATTATTTTTTCTAGGAAGATGTGTTCGTTGTACATTTCAATAGTAAGCAAAACAGAACTCCCCAGAAAGCTGACCAGAAAACTAAGAGTACATTCCGCTGTCTTTTGACCTAGTAGATCTTACTAGCCATTCCTTAGTCTGCCAGTTATCTTAAGCAGCACTGGGCATTTTTTCTCTTGAAAACACTGAAAATTCTAAGGAGACTTAAAATGAAAGTGACCAAACATTTGCCATCTAAGGTATTTCCATCGAATGCTCCACCCAAACCACAGACATACTGCTTTTCCTTAGCACTTGGTTCTGAGAAGACACACCTAAAAATCCACAAAGAACCTCCCCATCATCTGTGATCACTGCACTCTCAATGAACAGTAATTGGTTTTGGAGGTTTGGATGGGTTTTTTTGGGGAAAGTTGGGCAGGCAGGAAACAGTAGCAGTGAGGGCTTTGTTTGCTTGTGAGGGGTTGTCATTTATTTATTTGGGTTTGCTTATTTTTAAAAACAACCCAGCAAGCACACAACCACAGCCAACCATTTTTCCTACTGTGCTATCAGCTTTGAGACTGAGACACAGCTTCCTACCCTCAGCAGTTGTCACTCCATTAGAGCAATGCACTCATGAGTTGGCACAGTGCCAGAACAATTTACAACAGTAATTAATCAAACAAAATTTCCAGATTTCCATGTAATCAAATCTGCTATTTTAGTATATTTTCTATAACTATCATATGCACATACAAATGTAACACATGCACATGTCACTTTTTAAATTATGTTTAGAAAGGAAGGGATATTTTTATATCTTAGTCTTGCTTCAACACTTGACAGATAACACCTACTTAGATATTAAAAGTTACACAGATTGAAAACAGAAGCCTAAATAGACATACACAGTCAATCCATAGCTATGATAAATATTTTGTTTAGAAATAAAATTTACCAATTAAGACAATTTAATTTAAAATAAAATTTACATTATAATCAAACAGATCTGTAGCTCCTAAAATAAGTGTCATTAGCTGTTTTTTTGTAAAACTTGCTTTCCTGACAGGGGAGATTTTCCAGTGGAGATTCATTGGAAATGGGTTGAGAGAGTAAAACTCATTTTGAAACAAAGGTTAGTTAAACCTCCCATCCAAAAATCCTTGAAATGGCTTTTAGGGAATCTGTGTTTATCTCCCTAAACCTTTTGGCTTTGCACTCTATATATGCCAAGACCATTTTTATAAACTTGCTGTCATGCTAGATACTTAACTGGACAAGATATTATTATGGTCTTCTCCCTCCCAGGTGGGGGGAAGACTCTTATGTCCCCTAACTAATGAACTGATTTATTCATCTGATATTTCTTAAGTAAAACAGGCTTTTCTAAAAATTACAAAGTCATTTGCAGAACATTTAGGGTCCTCATTAAATCACTAATGTAGAGTAATCCAGCTGATAGCCATAGTATTGCAAGGTTGGGGTTGTTTCCTTTTATTTAATTCTTGCACCAGTAGTGAGTCTGGCCCACTCCTTTTTTCTTTCAAGAGAAACACTGGTTTATAATTGGACTGAATGATCTTAAATGCCTTTTCCAGCCTAAATGATTCTATGATTCTAAGGTTTTCAGACTGTGATAGGTATTTTTCAATACAAATACTGAAAGACTTGGAAATACCTTTGCTTTCAACTGCTAAATTATTTTGACACCTGTACTGGGATTTACACATGACAGTCCATGTAAACAGTAAAAACATGCTTTTTTTTTCCCCCGAATTACTTGACATTTTTCTTTGGGTAGAATCACTAAGATTTCCTTGTCTACCTACTGCTTAAACATAACACCTTCTGAACCATTCCTTCAAATAAAAATTCTGAAAACCATGGATCTCTACATATAGTAATCCCAACCAGACACAAATTCATCTCAAGTTAAAAAAAAATCAAACCCTACTATTGCCTTCTGGAATATCACTTCACTACTTTCTTAATTACAAAATACAAACATGAACACAATTGAACAATTTTGATCGAAGTCACCAGAGAAAAGTAACTCAAACTTACAACTGCTATGTATAATACTAATGTATCTGAATCTAAGAGAACCTTTTCTGCTGGCAGGGTCTTTTTGAAGAGTCATAGGTCAAAGATAATAACCAGCTACTTTAGATACTCAAACACAGAGACAAACCTTCCCTCTACCACAAAATAGAGCTCACATACATTCCACTCATGACTTCACTGTGATATGAGAGTAAGAAGACGCTAAGCATAAATATTTCATGTAGCATTAGAAAATATACAAAATTTCAAGAGCACTAAAGGTTTAAAAACAAACACAAAAACAGAAAAAACCAACACCAATCACCAAACCAAATGGAGCAAAGTCAAAGGTGCAAAGAAAACTTGTTTTCATACTCAGTGACTTCAGTATTTACCCAGGTTGAGAGGTTGACTTGGTGCCATGGAGCTAGATACACATACAAAATCAAGACAAATAGAGGGGAAAACCTCCCCCCAGGCAATAACCTGGAACAAATACACATCCTAACACACAAAGGGAGGGGAAGGAAGAAGTGTGATTGTCATTAATACACTGACAAAAAATCCCATTAGTTTGCCAATGCAGTTAACTCTTAGGGTACTCCAAAAGCCTGCACTCAGGTTCAGAACTCCTCCAATAGTGAGCACCCAGAAAGATTCTCACCTTTCCTAACATGCCCCAGAAGATGTATAAATAACTATTACTAGTCTGAACTGTTATCTCTAATATTCTTTTAATAGCTAAATTTTTTCATTACTTGTGCTTTCAAAAAACCAAAACCAAAACAACTATACACATCCCTACTCTTCTCCTGTCTTAGGCTTATAAAGGGATGGATCTCTCTTCTTTCACATCGAAGCATATTTAGGCCCAAAAAACTATTATTCTTTCTATCACCCAATTTGGTTTTTTTAGGTACTAAAAAACTTTTATATTTTATTTAAATATAGTGCCAATTATTTTTTACTCTATAGAAAGTGCTTTAATTAAGTGTTCTAATTAAAAAATAGAACTCAATACACAACAATTTTCTTAGTAAATTATGGCAGCTTTATAAAAGGAAATAGTGTACAAAAATTCTATAAATAGCACAATTCACATCCACTCTCAATATACCTGTATTTTGTTTTGAAGGAAACGAGTTACCTCACCTGATGCTAAACACAAATATTCCAAGAATATAAGAATGCAGGCCTTTGTGCTCTGTAAACATTAGGAATCCAATCCTTTTCTTCACATATCCTCCTTACATCTCTTTTTAGCAATCTGACGTATTTTAGTATATCCCATTTTCAGAAAAGGAAAATAGGTAGGAAGGCAGAGAGGAAATGTTTCCTTCCATGTTTGAACAAATTATCCATAGCAACATGCAGCCTAAGAGTTTTTAATTCTGCACAACATGAATTTCTATAAAAGCAGTATTCAGTCAGCAATTTTTTGGCTCTCTACAGATGCCATCATCCACTGCAAGAGTCATTCACCAATTCTACCCTGCATTTTTGATCACTGGATGCAAATGTGGAAAACGAAAACTAATCTACCTCCTTTGTGTCACTTTCTCAGAATCCTAATTAGGAAGTGTTATTCTACTGTCACTGGAAACCAGTTTTAACCATGCACTATTTCCTCATGCAAAATACAAACTGAAGATGAATAATTTCTTGTCCTTTTCTCAAGCTCAATTTATACTCCTATTCTTCATGCCTCTTACTGAGTCATTTGAAAAAATTGCTTATACTTCCAAAAAAAGTGTAATTCCTCCAGTCTATATATATATATATATATATGTATGTATCTGCCAAATACTCACAATAGGTAAGCAATGTAGTGGGAGCTTTTCCATCTTGTTGTTATAATTCCCAATTCAGAAAAAACCTTTTTTTGTTTGTTTGGGGTTTTTGCTGGAGGTGATTGATTTTTTCTTTTACAAGGTTATTCCTGCTGAATTTTTAATCCAGTGAGATGTAGAAAGGCTTTGTTGGGGTTTTGGGTTTAGTATGTGTGCAAGTATATGTGGGTGTATGTACATGAACATTTTTTACCCATCCAGCTCAGCTGGGGAAGAACAGGTTCAATTTTATTACACACAGGCATTTGCCACCATTTGAGATTGCACTCAGGTATGTGACCTCATCACAGGCCAGAAAGATGCAATTATGACATCTCAGAGACTCCAGTCCTTCTGGAAGTCACATGAAGTATTTTAGAGAATCTCAAGTGGCATTAGACATCTAACATTTTGGCAACAGCATTAAGCCTCCAAGATTTCTAACTAAGAACTATAAAGCCAGGAACACTGCCAAATACACAAATCTTGGATATTAGTACCATTAAGGAAGAAGCAGCATGTCCTTGGCCTAAGCAGCTCTTTTCTTCTGTCTCTGATGCATACTTTGAGGTTTTTTTCCCTTTTCATATTAAGTCCTTGCCTCATTGTTATGGGCAGAATTCCATGCCCAGAGCAAAAAACATCAGAGCCTGGGAGCCTGCCTGCCAAATCCCTGCTGTCAGTGCATCCATTTGAGGATGTTCTACTCATTAGTACAGAAGTTTATGTAAACAGAGAAACCAAAGTCCTCAAATTCTCTTTTATGTACACTAAAAATATTATCCCACCTGAAATGTACTGACAAACACCAAAACATTTAAAATAATACATTCAGAGATACTAAAATATTTCCTATCAGCTGACATGACCATTACAAGCTTAATAAAATGGTGTTGCACTTTAATATCATATATTTTTAGAATCAGAATTAAAGATTATTTCTCAATCATACACTCTGTGTGTGTGCACTTACATGGTTCTTGAGCTAAAACTGCCCAAAAAAGGTTTAATGTATTGGACTGAAGGGGGGATTCTACACTGAGCAGTGATTATGAAGAAAGAACAGCTTAAACATCAGTCAAGTCACTGCTGTACTCATCTAAAACCAAAACAATTTTGCAGTTCCCTAGGTTTTGAGTGGTTGTTACTGCAAAAGCAAATGATGAGGAAGTTCCATTTCCAGGTTTGGAAAGCTGTCAGAAAGTCTTTTTTTCCGTTGTAATGCGTTTGACCTTGTATCTCTCTAGCCACAGGAGGAGTTGCATCCCATAGGATGGATAATTTATTACATTTTGGATACATACAAGACTGACTGCTATGATACTTATTTTGTAGCTTTTTTGTATTTTAAAAAAAAAAAGTTCATTTTATTTTTCACTGCTAGAGAACCTATTTTAAAAGCTGCCTTTATTTTCCTTTCCAAAATATCAGCCACCCATCTGTCACTTTTTATGCAGGTGTTTTTCAGCACTGTCACAATAATTTCAAAACAGGCAAAATAATGTATATGTTTAGTTACCAGTAGCCCAACAAGATACCACTCACACTCAATACACTGATTTTCTAGTTTAAATAGTCAAATATATATTTGCTTGCATGACTATTACTTTTGTGTTATGAGAAGATGCCATGGGAAATATAAGTGAAGTTAACATCATGTATTCCCTGTGATTCCAATGTCAACAATACAGAAAATTAGATGAATAGTCTCAAATACTGCACATCCAGTATCTATGCTAATATCAGAGCAGAAACTAGTAAATGTCATCTATAAGCTGGTTTGTCAAAGTATTAAGATTTCACTTTAAAACTGAAATTCCAGTCAGCAAGTTGTACCTTACAAAATCAGTTTATTAATGGTCAATGTCACATTAGGATGACTACTCAGTAACTTGCTAAAAGGAGAGACCAACCAACAATGGGGCAACTACAGAGTTCAAAGCAGTGATGGGGAGAAGGGGAAGGAAAAAAAACACCACCACAAACAAAAACACATTGCCCCTCCCCTACAAAAAGCAAACTGCTAATCCTTTTGAAAATATTCAAAGTAACACTATGAGGCAATATTGCAGAAGAGTCTGGAGCACAAGTCCTATGAGAAGCAGCTGAGGATGTTCAGCCTGGAGAAAAGGAGGCTCAAACTCTCTGCAAATGCTTGAAAGGAGGTTGGAGCCAGTCTCTTCTACCACATCTCAGTGGAAAGAACAAAAGGAAATGGCCTTGAGTTCCATCAGGAGAGGTTCAGATTAGATACCAGAAATACTCTTTTCACTGAAAGAGTAGTCAGGCATTGGAATAATGCCCAGAGAGGTGATGGAGTCACCATCTCTGGAAATTTCCAAGAGGCAACTGTATGTGGCACTTAGGAATATGGTTGAAGGTGTGCTGGGTTGATGGTTAGACTAGATGACCTTGAAGGTCTCTTCTAACCTTGATGATTTTGTGAAGCAGTTACATACAAGAAACAATGAGCCTTATATTTTAAAAATATAAAGCCAATTTATATACGTCTACTAGTGAGGTTGGGGTGAGTTTTGGTTTTTGGTGTTTCTTTTTTTTCCACAGTATAAAATACATACTTGTGTTTTCCTGCAGCTTTTTTCTTTTAAAATAAAGATCAGCATTTGAAATCCATTTATACTGAAGCAAACCTGAAGCTCTTTTTAAAAATATCCATTCTAAATTCCTATTGCAGAAAAGCTGACAAGTGTAAACATAATCTAATTGAAACAGTCATAGGTTATGCACTTCCAAAGGCTTTCTGAAAGTAATTAGTGTATATATTCTTTGAAAACAACAGCTGATTTGTGCCAGTCACACCTATAGGGAGGACTCTGAAACTTAGTCAAAAAAGAAATGGTTGTGATGATGATGGACACACCAGTATCACTTAAGTGCTGCAATGGAATGTCTTTCTCAGATGTGTTTTGACTGGTTCATAAAGAAACTCTTAAATACAACTATCAGTTTTAATAATTAAATCTGTGCTTGGAACAGCAGTGTACATACAGAACAGCAACGTGGATTTCGGAAACGGAAATTCCTATTTCCTATCTTTACAATGTAGGCTGTTCTGAGCATTTAGAGAACAGCCCATCCCTTTATTTAAAAAAAAAATCCAACCAAACCAACAAACCAAATCCAAACCATACCTTCAACACTGTTGTGCATTTTTTTTTAAGAGGAACATCCTTCAATCTACTTTCCTTCACAAGGATCTTCTACTGAAAGAAATATTTGTATTTTCTTATTGCAAAGGATGAGACCCTAGACTACTATTAAGGGACTTCAGTTTTGGCTGGAGAACTTCTGCTTGGAAAAAACCTAGAAGGCTGCAGTACAAGAGCTGTTACTAAAGCATTAAAATGTTTCAATTTACACATCCCTGTTCTCCAGGTATCCTTTAGAACAAGTACCACCTATTTGACTATTCAATATTCAGCAGGAATCTGCCAGCTAGGTCTTGCATAAAATAGGCACAAATGTACTTCCTGCCCAGTGAAGTGAGTTCAGTTCTCACTTTAAGTTATTAAGAGATACTTGCCAGTGTTACCCCTGACAATATTCTCAGATCCCAAAAATTAAATATTTAAAGACTTAATGAAAGCTAATTCCTGAACTGCAGAAAACTCAAATTCAGTTCAGCAAAAATCTGGTGTGGAAGAATAAACTACAGGAACAAGTTAGTGCTCTGTCACAGTGTAATAGATATGCCATTTATTCAGTCAGAGCTGTGGTCAGTATTTCCATTAAAAACCTTCTTAATCACAAATTTATTCTGGGAGTTACTAAGCAGTTACACCTCAAACTGACTTGACAGACAAAATTTCATTTAAATTCAGTGAGCTCTTCTATTACCTAAAAGAGAAAAAAAAATAAGAAAAAAGCCTGTCGCATCTTTTCACAGACACAAGATCGCTATCAAAAGTGTGTTTTCTGCTTTTAATTCCCACCATCAGATGCATGTCCCCACTAGATTAGTCTTTCTGATGCTCAGTCCATTTTCCCTTTTCTATGTTACAACCTGCCACTCACAGTTTTATTTTTGACTGCCTCAGGAAGCATCCTTGAAATATCAGGAAACTCCACTGCTTTACTAGACCTCCACTTGCCAAATTCTGCAGCTGCTGCTCAGTTTACACAGACAAACAAAAACAAGTCCCCAACAATTTGAAATTACAATCTGTAAATCTAATCAGTCACTGACTTCAGAAAGGTGAAATACTGTGTTTTTAAGGACCCTGTGGCAATAGAAGCTAAAATTCATAATAAAGTTTGAAATGGCTTACAATGATAGCTGAATAGGTGGCATCATTCTAACTTGTGGACTTCCCTTGAGGAAGCAACAGAATGCAAGATGTTTCCTTACTTCTAAAACTAAAATGCATTTCTTCAATCAATAAAAATAACAAAACAAAACATACAAGGAAAAAACAAAATTAACAACCCCAAAACCAAACTACCACACAAAAAACCAAACCAAACAAAAAAAACCCAAACAACAAAGAAAAAAATCCCACAAAACCAAAAAACCTCCACAAAAGACAAACAACCACAAAATCCCCCAAAACAACAACAAAAAAAACCCTAAAACCAACACCCCCCCCCCCCCCCCATAAAAACAAACCCCCACAAACAAAAAACCCCAAACCAAACAAGACCCTGAAAAATCCCATTTCTTCCCCCCATAAAATCCAAACATATGATCCTTTACTGCTAAGACTATTTAGCACAGTAGGTAGACATAACTACCTTACGCCTGGCCACAATTTTCCAGGGCACAACAATGAACATTATTCTCCCACTTTTTAACACAGATAATTAGTACTTTCTCATTCCCCTAGTACCCTTCAGCATTAAGGCAACAGGTATAAAAAAATGGGTTTT
Organism: Rhipidura dahli; assembly: GCA_013399225.1. Lineage (NCBI taxonomy): Eukaryota > Metazoa > Chordata > Aves > Passeriformes > Rhipiduridae > Rhipidura > Rhipidura dahli. Next base: position 136,877 of record VXAC01003728.1, on the reverse strand, counting down.
TTTAAACTATTGGCACAGAATAAATATTTTGTCTTTAATCTAAGGAAGTGTGGCAGTTATGTTCCTCAACACATGCACCTCAGGAAGCTAACCAGGAAAGTCTTAAAGCATAGCAATCAACTGAGAGAGTAATCTGACATCTCTAACAACAGCCTTGAGTTTCATAGGTCAGACTGGCTTGGAACAACATAGGAATAAGGGAAGTACTGATCCTCATGGTTGTGCTAAGCCAAGGTGAAGACTTAGCCCTTTGATTATGTACCAAGGTACATGAATTGACTAATTGGATTCAGTTCAGGAAAGCAAAAAGGGCTCCTTAACAAGAAAAACATCCAGTCAAATTAATTCAAAGAAACTTTGTTCTACCAGGCTATAGGTACTGGCCTAAAAAGAACATATAAGGTGTGTGAAGTAAGGAGAAAAGGAATCCACTAGCATAACAACACTTTAATAGACATTAAATAAACCATGTATTTTATACATATTGGATGACTATGCTGGCAAGACCGTAGCCAGCAAAGGAGCAAATGAGTCTCAATTAAAACTAAAGGATGACTACTCCCTACAGTGCTAATTCCATTATCCTTAATTAATCTGACCAGTAGTTAAAAAGAAGTCGCTTTTAGTCCTCCAACAGATCTCAGATATTTGTATTTTGAAAGCACACACCCCCTTTCTTTTTTGTTGCATTTTAATATTTTTTAAATAGGTCAACTTGGAATCTCAGCACAGTGACTTTTTTCAAGCCCTAAAGCTACATCTTAAAATTATTACCCTTCAGAGTTCCCGGCTTTCTGGTCTGGGGACATCCCTGCATGCTCCAGCCAGATTTCTGATCTGGACAACCAAGGGACCAAGGCCACAGGGCACAACATACTGTACCACATACCATGCTGTACAATTGCTCTGTAATTAGAAGCAGACTAACCAAATACAAATAGAACCAAATTGGCTTATTTTAAGTTCTCTGTGTCAGAGAAACACTGGTTTTGCATTGCATTTTTCAAAAAGGCTCCAGATTAAATGAAAAAAAAAATTTAAAAAGCAAGACAAAATTTACCATAGTAAAAGAATTAGAGGGAAGTAATAATCACAGTTTCAGCTGAACTCCAAATGCCCTACACCATTTCACTTTAGGTTATAATGACAGCCCCAAATACTATCTTCAAGCATTCTTGGCACAAGCAACTTCATATATGAGACCAACAGCAAGTATTTACTAACCTTTCTACATTGACTGGCTTGTCAAATTTAAAGAGAATATAATCTCCAGCAACTGGTGTGACAGCCCAGAAAAAATCTTCCCCTACGTAGGTTTTTTCTAGCGTATGCCCCTGGTAGACTTTTAAAGATGTCGAAACCTCTGCAGGTGGATTCACGTGGATTTTATGCAGCAATGGTTTCAGGAAGTCTTTATCCTAATTGAAAGACAGACAAACATGATGCTGGTCAGAAATGATGCTTGTTTATTATGTTTTATTCCCAAGTGGTTACATTTAAAACAAACATTGGCATAAAATGGAGAATGAATGCATTACTCATTTTAGGTGCACCAGATCTTGTACTGATTAGTAAGATGGACATGCCATTAAAGTAAAAAAATTAATGAAAAATATCCCCTAGCAAAAATCCACATAAATTAGCTTGACTAGCACTTCTTCTACTTTATAGTAACCAGTCTGTATCAGATTTAATTCCAGATGGAGAAAGGTACATTATGCTTGAAAATGCAAGACAACAAGAAAAGGCCTGTTTTTTTCATTGCCACAATGTTTTTCATTTAATCAGCCTGCTCTGTAAAGGAAGGGAAATGTTGTCTACTAACTGTGAGTTTCTGGATCTTCCCTGCTAGAGAAGAGTGGAGGCCAACGTGCTGGAAAAGAGAAGGCCTGAAGCGTATCCGTAGGTTAGATTTCTGTCGATCACAATGTTTCTGAAATAGTGGGGGAAAAGGTAAGGGTGGGATAAAAAACAAAAACAAAACAACACATTAGTAAAAACCAACACAAGGTAAGAATCTAGGCCCATTTATCTAGTTTTTCTTGTTTTCATTCCAGAAATCTACCAAGATTGCTGTACAAATATAATAGTGTTCAGGGTTCTTGCACAGAATCCATTCAGTCAGTCAGTCAGCAAGGGTGTTACTTGAGAAATGAAGGACCAAAATCTGAAGTTTACTTCCCATTTGAAACCTTCTCCAAGACTGCTATCCAAGCAGTGACATTCTGCAGACCTCACCAGCGATAACATGTATAAGTTTATTTTAGGACTGTTACACACAGAATCTAACTGGACTTTTGCTTTTCATCCTTAATGCACCCGTCTCCAAAATCTGAAGCAGTAACAGTTGTGATGCACCTGAGAATTGTCTCTCTAAAGTTCTTTTTGAGATAAAAAACTTGGCAGGAAGAAAGACTCTTCCAGAACATGCAGGAACCATAATGTACACTATGCTGGCTTTCAGCTCACAAAAATTAACTCATTCATCATCGTGAAAACATTTTAGAAACTTTAGAATAAAAACAAACTTACAGCATCTTTCTCAGGGTTACACACTTTCACCCAGAGTATATGGTCCAGAAGCCAATCAATAGGTTTCTCCTTATAAAACATAAATATGAACTCTACAATAAGAGTGATATCTGGAGACTGGAACATTTTACCTGTGGGTGACATTAAGAATAACTGGAGTTACTTTAGATTAGAGATAACATGGTCTTTTGAAATCAATGAGATAGCAGATGATACATTTGTGCCAAGACAAGAAATGTTAGCAATCAACAACTTGAAATTTCAATGTTATTAGAAGTTCCATACCTTTTAACTAAATAAAACAACTACTCCAACAAGAACTTGTTGTCGTATATCTTGGTGTATATTCAATGTACCACAACACAGTCTCCTTAAGAAGAGAAATTATCAGTTTGAAAAAACAGAGAAAGAAGAGTTATGAATTGGCATGTATTATTCCCCATGTCATGTGTAAGCTCAAGCACCTGAGATGAGGAGCTGTTAAAAGTGTTACCTGCCCAGTCATACAATTTCAGCTTCTGCAGGTACAAAAGGCAGAGATGGAGCACCTATCACAAACTTCAAATCCTTCTGGGCAGGAAATCAAAGGGAAAGAAGGAAGCTACCAGATCACATGCAGAGACATTGCAACACAAAAAGAGACATTCCACAGTGACCAGAGTTTTTTTCTGCAGTGCACAGGCCATCAGCAGGACTTCTGTGTCCCACTGTGCAAAAGAATTCTTTGGAATCCTGCAGACTGTGAGGCTTAAAGAAGGCCTTCACAAAAGAAGGAAACTTACTGTCGATGAAGAAAGTCTATTTAATATCAACATGAGCAATCACCTACATGGTTGTGGAATACACTTCTCTGCCAGCTGAGGTGTCTGAAGAGAAAGGTGGCCAATACACAGGGCTATTGTGTCAAACTGAATGCAGCACTTGAAAAAGGTGCCTTGTATGAAGACACTGCTACCAGCAGCAACACAACTGGGAGTGGGCAGTCCAGGGCTGAACATAGACTGACAAGTGCTTGTACCAGGGACTGCCCTGAAGCACTAGAACAAGCTGCTGAGGGGACTGCTTAAGGCACCTGGAGGTATTTAAAAGAGGTGTAGATGTGGCACTTGGGGACATGGTTTAGTGGTAGATTGGGCAGTGCTGAGTTAGTGGTTTGACTCGATGATCTTTGAGGTCTTTTCCAACCAAAATGATTCGATGACCACATGCCAGCTGCAGATTTCAAGGCAGATTCAGAGAACACCAGATTTGCAGATGAAGTCTGAAGTCTTTGCCAGGTTACAACAGAGAAAGCAAGGAAGAAAGACATTACATAACAATCTCTCAGGAAGACACCGGCTGAAGTGATTCAGTTCTGCAGATGTTGCTGAGATGCGAGCAGTGCTGGACTAAACAGGGATGGGTTCTTTGGGCATGTGTGCATCAGTGGATCAGAGTCCAACAGAAGCTCTTCTCCAATGCAAGTCTTCAGTCTCTCCACATTTTGGAGTCCTGTACAACAGACTAACACACAGCACTCAGGCACGGGAAATGTTTTGGGGTTTTTTTTCCCACTTGTGGAGAGGCCTTCATAGGCTTTCTAAATAACAAGTTCCACAAGTGGTAGAGGTTCTAATATTTTCTTCTACTCTTAGGAAAACCAGCTGGAGCAGACGTTAAGAGGAGATAACTTAAAGAGCCTTGCCCTTTTCAGAAAGCAGGTCTGATGCAATCTCTTTCCTTTATGACTTGTGTGAAATTGGGTAAGAACCAAGCCAGTGGAAGAATACTCAGTGGGAATTCTGAGATGAGTTTGGAGGTGTCTGAGTGAGACTACATCATTATGCCATGCAACAAATATGGAAGAAGCACCTCACTAAAGTACCAATTATTTCACCTGTTAGAATGATGCCAACACTCATTATAGACTATTTACACACTGGGGTGAAAAAGTAAATGTGGTAAAACTTTAACTGATTTGACATTGCTATATCAAAGCTGTCCCTTACAGAAACTTTTCATCTGGCCCTTTATAAAGCAAAAACATTGTCATCACTTTTAAGTGGCTGTTGCAACGAGGTCCTCAAATAGGTATCTCCACATGAAAATACTCTGTAACTAAAATTTCAAACTCCCACTACTCATGGGACAACTCCTACTAAGCTAGGGATAATTTCAAAGCTTTATTATTAAAAACCATAAGAAAGATGTTATTATTTTTATTAATACATTGTTAGTATTTACACACTATATTGCCACATTGTTTGACATTGTTTGTGGAAGTAAATATTTAAAAATGGGTAGGAAACAATCGTATGATTAGTTAAATGTTGTGTAAAATAGTCATGCAGAATAACAGCTTTCAGCTTGTCACACTTCCAACTAAACAGACCCCAATTTTCCTGGTGATTCATCTCTGCCTACTGCTTTCAATGGCATAGGGCAGGAGAAGAGAAAAATATGGTAAGCCCTAATAAAAGACCAGCTAAAAATGGGACTAGTCAGATGTTTCTGGGATTTTTATGGGACTGAAACCATCCTTCATAGGTGACACCTGCTGAGGCAGTCTGTCAGTCACATCTGTTTCCAAAGGAAGTGCACCTTTCCACATGGTGTCAGAGAGAGGCACAATACAATGAGAGTCAGAAGACAGAACTATCTCCACGATATTGCTCTAATCTCAATGCAAGCAGACTGAAGAGACAGTTTATCCTCTTCCAGGATCTATACACAGCCATGATGGTCTAGAATCCTTTTCCTCTTCTACCCAAGGACAGAGTAGAAGAATCACACTGACATTTTTTCCTTTGACTAGCTCATCATATGAAGAACACAATGATTATCATCTTTACTTGTCCCCACTCACAGACCATGTTACTTAGAACTTGGCACAAAGGTACAGGATCCTACAATTAAATAAGCTGAGAACAAGACTGAAGGTAAGAGTAAGAATTTACTCTTATCCCTAATTTAAGTTATCCTAATATTATCTAAAATAGAAACAGGGTTATCAATGAATTATTTACTTCCACATGGCAGACTTGTCTAGGCCCAGAGGCAGTTTCCTCTAGGCCAGCACTCTAGTGTCCGCTATGCAGTCAACCACCCCAGACTGGGGGAATAATCTAATTTCCATGGTGATGTCACAGGGCACAGCAAGGAAAAACAAACAAGCAAACAAACAAAACCCAACCAATCTCAAACCAACCAACCAACCAACCAACCACCCTGATATATCCAACTGCAGGTAGACAGAATAAGTGAGGTAAGCTGGCTAGACCTGCAGTGGCATCTTTAGACCCAAGTGGCCTCTCTGCACTACACTGCACAACACCATTCAAGTGTTCAACAGTGGAGACAAAGTCTTCTCACATTAATTCTAATGAACACTGGAGCAAAGATGAACAGGAAACACCCTGATCTCAAGCCAAGCCCTTGTCTTCCTTCAGTAGCCAAGGACACACACCCACATATCACTTTCTGAAATGCTGTCACCACCTTCCACACACAGCTTGGCACAGTTTGGCCCCAGCCCCTCATTCCCTCTTTATAACATTGCCTCACTCATCTGTCATTTCTGTCTCAGGACACCACCAGCACAGCTATTCTGCCATGGATCCATGTCCCCCTTTTCTCCATCAGAACGGTCTTCCCTAGAGCAGCTCAAAACCAGAGCTCTGCAGTGAAGTCTGTGGTAAAACAGGTCTTCACAGGTCTGGATCCCTGACTGTCCACACTCCGTCCTTGTAATGGAAACCAGCCCAGTACAACTGCTACTGCACAGATCCAACACCCAGCCCCTCTGAATCCAAATCAGCCAAGCCCTTGCCTACTCTCTCCTAAGCAAAAGCAGCAGCAGCAGCCTGGTTTCCCTCGGGCACAGCCACAGTCAAGAAGTGGCAGCATTTGCCAAGGTCCTTCTGTCTTGCAGCTCCCAAGCAGCAGCATATGAAGAAAGTGGTGTGAGCCATAGAACTACTGAGATGCTGCCCAAATCCAGCCTCCAGATTGCCTACTGACCATCCCCCATATGCAGTCAAAAATCATCATGCCAAAGAGACCTAAGCAAAAAACTGCAGTCAACACACACTGCCTCAAACTGAAAACTCTGTGAAAGAACTGAAGTGATGGCTCATCTTGCACCACGTTCTTGCACTTGGTACAGTACATGGGAACAGACATAAATCCAGGACACTCTGCTGACAGAACTTCAGAGCTTTCAGATTCTGGGTGCATACAACCTACCACTGTGAAGAAACTTCAAAATCTGAAAGAATTAAGAGTCAAGAGGCAAAGCAAAATCTTGCTCCATAAAACCCCAGAGATACAAAATGTGGACTTTCTCCATATTATTTATCTATATGGATAAAATTGACAGTTAGCATTGAAAAAAAAAAACAACCACCTGTGGAACACTTTCTGCTATTTATTGTGCCCTGCCAAGACTTCTATTCATTTTTCAGTCCTTTTGAAGACCAGCCTTAGTGAATTATTCTGGCCCTCGCAGTATTTTGCTGGCAAATACAAGGCACACACAAAACTAAACACTTTGTTTTCTAGTTCTCTGAACTGCAAATATCTAAATCATTCTTTTTAGTTCTTCCACCTGAGCATCATTAATACTGAGTCTGCACCAACAATAATTCTACACCTGCAAGCACATATTCTAGCTATAGTTGATGTTTTCAATGTTTTTCCCGTTAATGATATGCAAATTACTGGCATTAAAACCAGAACCTCTTTGAAGTTATTTAAAGCTCAAATGTTTGACTTGATGCACTCTTTCCCAAACTTCAGCTATGTGTAGAGCTTGAGCAAAACTGCAGTCAGAACAACTTAAAATAACCAGAACAGCTCTTAAAACATCAGGGCACAATAAGACTCAGAGGAACTGTATAAGACAACCAAAAGGCCATTTCAGACCACTCCATTAAATGTTTGTGACAGCTGGAATTATAGCTACAGTGCAAGGATTGCTCTGGAAAACACTTCAGCTCACAGGCAGTTAGAAGACAAATCATTATTCCTCATAAAAAGCTAGTAGGACTTTCCTACGTTATGTCACAGGGCTCGCAGTGCAAACCAGAATCCAGAAGCACAAAAGATACATCTCCTCCCAGAGAGCTTCTTAAGGAAACAGCATACATCTCACCCATTATTTATTAGATACTTGACAGCACTTAAAACTATGCTTTCAGTATTAAAAAAAACCAAAGGAACAACGTCTGTTCTGTGGCAGAGGTGACAGAATTCTATAATCCTGCTGTCAGCCTAAATAGCTACATTTGCCACTTCCTCATGTAGCACTCACATAAATTAGACTTTCAGTTCAGAAATACACTACAACAAAAAATCCCACGTTTTTACCTCACAAACTTTCAAACTAATCAAGGTTTCCAATAGCTAACAGTGAATCAGCCACATGTCTCTTTTTTGAGAGATTATTTCTAAATCAGTAGCACCTAGACAATAGTTGCCCAGGGAAGCTATGGATGCTTCACCCCTGGAAGCATTCAAAGCCAGGTTAGATGGAGCTCTGAGCAACCTGGTCTAGTGGAAGGTATCCCTACCCTTGCCACAGGAGTTGGAACTGGATGATCTTTAAGGTCCTTTCCAAACCAGGCCATTCTATGATTCTGTGAATTTAGTGCTCTAGATTCTCTCTTGGACATCTACACTTAAAACTCATCCCGAGTTACAAACTCCTGTTGTTCTTCCCAAAGTTATCTGCATTACCAAATTACCACACTATCAGTCGGCATCAAGATCCATAAAGGGATAGCAAAGATGAGGCAAATCTACATTACTTGCATAAAATTTCCATGCAATATATGGTAATAGCACACCAATGTGTCTCAGAGCCAAAAGTTTTAGTTGCTTCCATGAATACTAATTTTTCTCTCAAAATTTAAACACAGGAGAAGTAGCTAAATTGGGATAAAAAAAATCTAATTTAATTTTCTAGGTAGAAAAGCAACAGTAAGATGTGTAGCCATAGCTAAATGCATCTGAATTTCTACTGGTATCATCTAGTTAAAATGAGGCAAACAAATATGATACAAGGAACAAAGAACAGAGATGCAAGCAGCAGGAGCTAACAGCTAAATTTAACTACAGCTACTTTCAGAGCCCACACTGACCAGAAGTATACAGACAGTATAGAAAAACAAGATATTTTTAAACAGATGTGCTTTTGATTAAGCCAAGTCTCAGTATTAAGAACTATCCACCTACCCCACCAGACTTAAATACTGTACCCTCTATAACAGCACAGAGAACACAAAGTGGGGAGTGAAATACACAAATACTAAAATGCACAAATAAGCAAGTTAAGTGACCTGAAATACATCTGCATGGCATAGACAGTGTTTGTCCTAAAGTGTGAGTTGATTTTTTGCACATTTGACATGTCATTCCTACAAAGTGCCAGTTTGTAAGCGAGCACACTCTATTACTACATCAGGCAAATGTAGCATAAATGTAAATTCTATGGCCCCAGAAATTTCATACAGAATTTACACTTGAAGTGCAATTAGACTGGAGCTAAAACTCAAATTGTGGGCTTAGTTTGGGCTAGTGTTTAACTGTTCAACAGCAGAAACAAAGTCTTATCAGATGCTGTATGCAACCGGTCCCTGTTAACACATAACAGAATATTGCAAGGGGTTCCCCAACCAAGGACACAAGTTTACTTAGGGCAAGATGTCAGTAAACTACTTAAATTGTTATTTTTCCATGATAGGCAGCACAATGTCCTATTTCTCCCCTCCCTGAGGCCACAGAACCAATGCCATAATTATTTCAGCAACAGTGTATCTCTGATGGTAGCCCAAAGCAGTTAGTGATGGCCAGGTGTACAAGGAGACTTCACTCTGCCCATTTCCTTTTCTCCTCCCCATTGTTTCTGTAGGTCAAACTGGCAGACAAGTCTACAAAGTACCACTCTGTACCCAAGCATAGCATGTATGGGGATAATTACCATCTTCCTTTCTACTCCAGGAATCTCTGAGACCCTGAAAGCCAAAGAACTACTGCACACCTGATGCTGAGCTTGAAACAGGATAGCACTCATTCAAGTAGTGCCAACATTCTCAGTATGACCATTATGGGTCACTGAGCTAAAAATGAAGCCATTCTCTGGCAAGTAGATCCAAAGGAAAGAGAACACCAAGAATTTCCAAGAGAATGACAGCATTAAGGACTGCACTTTTATCCATTACACATAAGATTTTCTTTCTGTTCTGAACTCAACTTACAGCCTTCATATTGGAATGGTTTTTGCTGACCACAGGAATCTCCAAAGTCTGCCCCAGCTTTTGACTTTTCCTTGCATCTCTCCAGCTTGTTGCTTTTAAAAAGATCATGACACATCACTGCAGTAATGAAATAACCTTTTGATTTGTAAAATCCCTTCAAAATTTCTCTTTCATTGCTTTTCTGTTAAGTCTAGTATCTCTCAATGAAAAGATATTAGTGTAAGAGCAAAGAACTGTAATTTCCACAGCACCCAGGCAGCCAATCCACAACAACCTGAGATCCTGCATTAACTCCTCTCACTCTTGCTCACTGCAAATGATGGACTCTGACTGCACCTAGGAAGGAGCAGATTGTCATGACTTCTCCTTCATGAAGTAGAAAGATGGAGATAGAACAGGCTTTGCAACAAACTGATGCCTGCTAATTCTTGGAAATTTTGGCACAAACACCAATGAAGTTATTTTAGGTGGAGTTAATTTTCATTGTTCTTCTTTACTTCACAGTCAGCTGTGTTTTAATTAAATTTTCATTTTAACAGCAGCTAAATTAAATATAAGTCATGCCTTGCAGTTTGATTGTTAGTATTTTTATAAATTAACTTTTGGTTATAAAAATGCCCTCTTTTCCAAGAGTTTGAGTTTGCCTCAGTCATACAAAATTATATGAAACAAATCAGGGGCAAAAGCACCAGCTACGAGCTAAACCAGAGTTCCTAAAAAAGGCAATGAATTTCTACTTCTTGGTCTATTTCCAGTACAAAGAAGATAGCTTTGAAGTCAGATCACCATTAATTCACAGTCTGAGGATGAATGTATTCTTTCAAACTGCAGAACTGAACATTTTCTTACCAATGAAACCCAGCTGAGAAAATTCTAGAATCATCCAATCTTCAGAAGCGAGCTGAAGCGCAAAATTTTTTATTGTGCTGAAATAATTCTGCTTGACAACAATGTCATCTTCAAGCTAGAGGAAGGTAGAAGCGATATCAACATAAATAAATAAATAAAAGAGGACTAGCAAAGCAATAGAAAAAAGTGCAGCTAGGAAATACTGACTTGTAATATATTGCTAACACATAGCCATATATTTCTAATGCTAGCGCTGATACAAAACATAGATGCCATAGCCTGGAATAACTATTGTAGGGATCAGTCTGTCTATTTGTGGAAAACTAATACAGAGTTCTTCTGCAGTAAGAATTCACAAACATATCTCAACTTCTTACTTTAGAATATTGCTTTTCCAGCTTCTTTCTTTAGAGGAAAACCATCCATGAAATAATGTTAGTTTAAGTGACATCATCAGAACAAGTAGAATATCTGCATTATTTGTACACAAACATGATTCACATGTCTTTTGTTTACTCACAAAAGAAAGAGCACTGAAAGGGTTTCTCCCCTGAGACAAGAGGCTAAGAGACACAATGTCTGCAGAGGTGGGATTCATTTCACCTGTCCAACAAAAGCCCAGGGGCATAGTCCATAACCACCACCTGCTCCAGGCAGCAGAACTGCCAACATGGGGTGCTACAATCCCTTTAATTCATACTAAGTGCTGGCATTGCTGCATTAGGGATCCTGCTTCTCCTGTCCCTTCTAACAATGCATTCATGCCCTCCCCCTTGTGCTGGCACTAATATTTGTGCAACTTCCCAGTATAAAACCAGACTGTCACATATTATTGGCTCTGCAGCTTCCCAGAGAGCTGAGACTCCAGCAGCTCTCAGAGAGGAGTCAGCATAGCTTTGTGAAAACTAGATGAGATGTGTGGGACTTTACACCCCAAGGACACAGGCACAAAATCTAAATAAAGATCATTAGTGCAGTTACTAAATCTGCAATACCTGTAGGTAAGACTTCTACTTCAAAGCAGAAACACATGATAGGAACAATTCTGAGCTAAAATAAAGAAGAACTGCTTGACTCTGTAGTTGGAAACCTCTTTAAAAACGAAAGAAAAAAATCCAATGTCTATACACAACAGTCATATTAAAGTGACACTGCACTTTCAAATAGAAAATAAATTTTAGCTTCATTTCCACTCAAAACTGTGCTGGCTTTTTTTTTT
>VXAC01003728.1:79174-124998 GCA_013399225.1 Rhipidura dahli | reverse complement strand
TTTTTTTTTTTTGCCTAGGCAATTTAACAATAATTAATTTGGTGGACAAGGAAAAAACAGTAGTTAAGTTGCTTGGATTCCTTCACTCTTTTTGCTAGGCATCTTAATATAGGTGACATGAGACAAATTACTTTCTACTTCAGAGACAGTGAGACAGTGTACTGCTCAAATTACTTCCCCATATACCATAACCACCATACTTAATGCTCCCTTTAAGTTATGGAATCAAGTTACTCTGTTCTGTGTAGGTCCTTCTGATGTGTCCAACAATCAGAGACTCATTTGAAAACTTGTCTCAAAATAAAGAAGAGAAATTTACCTGAATGTAATAAACCCCCTTTTTCTGGGCATACATCATAAGAAAACAATAATCCAAGTTTTGTTTTGTTCTCCATCTGAAATTAAATTGAAAGCTTAAGGTTTATGAAAAAAGGTTATTTCAATACATGCTGACAATATAAAGTAAATTTCACAATGAAGAATGACGCATATTAGTGAAATGTTAGGACAGCTGCTTTTGGCACTATTCCCTCAGGAAATCCACTGTCTGGAAAAAAAAAGGAACAAAGCTTTCACCTTATGCTTTAATACAGACATGAAACTGGTTTAATTTGAACCTGACTTTGTGACAACTACCTGACATTTCACTAAAAACACATGTGGATTTAAAATGTTAATTCAACAAGAACTAGTGGGTTTTACCCTGTATTTCATGAAGAAAAACAGTAAACAAGAGTCCACACACAACTACAAAAGTATATCAAGTCTCAGCTCTCCTCCCAAAATTTAACCCTAAGTGGATTCAACCAAGCATAGACTGATCATGCACAGACCAGCATGTAGCTAGGAATGAGATGGATTCACAGAGCACTTTTAGCAACCCCACACTTGCAAGAATTACAGTAAGAAAACATTTCAAGAATTCACATCCCACTTGCCATTTTATAAACAACGAAAGTGTGGGTGTGGGAGGAGATGGGAAAAGATCTGGGGGAATAAACCTACCTCACTCTCTCCTTTGAGTCTCCAAATGTTTCTTTCAAGTTTGTCAAGTCAGGATAATAAGTTGCAGGAGGGGCTATTACTTCCACCAAGCCAGAATTGATCTCTGTAGAAAACCTGTCAATAGAAACATCCTGAAGTCACATGAGAGATTTTGAGTTCTGCAGACTTCCTGCTCGCTTGCTGTTGGAACAGTTATTGTCTCTGGTTATGAGGACTTGTTCAAATGAGGCATATAAAAGAATAGTAGTATAGAAAAAAGTATTGTTTTCCTTAGCACATCCTTCAGAACATTACTGCCTCTTGCCAATCAGAATCAAACTACATTCTAAACATTTTTTTGCCTTTTTCTCAGAACCTAGTGATTTTTTGCAGTTCTCTTTGAACATATAGAATACAAGGCACTTACATAGATGTCACAAATTTCCGTGCATGTTTAAACAATTCCATCTGTTTATGTTGCATCAAATAAACCCCATTTACTGTTTTACAGTTTAACTGACTGAATCACTGCCTCTTAATTTGTCCTCTCTTACTTTTTTGTTCAGAAGTCCAAAGTCCCAGGAAACAAAAAGGCATATTCTCTTATTTCCAGAATATTTTTTAATTGTTTATTACAAACTGATTTAGTTTATCATCAATAAAAAAAATAAATCCCTAATTAATACTACAACTTACTCTCTTTCCAGGCTTGCAACAACACTGTTAACATAATCAAGATCAGTCTGCAAAAAAAAAGAAACAAACAGAAAAAATGAATAGAAAGTTCTGGACTTGCATGTCAAAAGAACAAAGTAAAATAAACACTGCAGGTGGCTGTCCTTGAAAATCAGTTTCATTGCTTAAGATATTGGAGCAATACAAGAACACATCACACATGTAACTATGTCTTATCTCTAATATGATATTTTTTTGGTAGACAAAGGGAAATAATTATCTCATATCCACACTTAACAGAAAATTGTTAAAACTCATGCTCTTGATGACGAAATGATCACTGTTTGTGTAGGAAGAACTTCATATTATTATTATACAATAATAATAATATGTAAGAAAATATTACCAAAGAAAGCTTTCTGGAAAACAGTGCATTGAAAACACACATACACACACACACTCTTCTTTCAAAAGTATATCTCCTAAACTTTGCATTTAAAGCAACTTCCCTAATCACAGACAGCAGTGAACCTGCTGCCTTTCTGACTAGGGCTGTTTTTTTTGCATCAGAGACTAAACTTGAAGGACTACCAATATTATCAATCACTCAGTTCTCACAGATGCAACAATTCTAAAGAGTACTTGTTGGTGAAAATACAAATAGTGACATTCTGGAAAAGTCTAGATCATCTAGATCCAGCACTGGACAATTATTCAACCTGGCTATACACACACATTCCAAGAAAAGAGAGTTTGTGAGCTCATAAATGACTGAAATACTGAAATGACTGTCATTAATCTAATGATTTGACATACTGTTTACATTTTTGAAAAGAATAGTCTATAAATCAACCCAGATTCTGGCTCACAAGGATTCTGGAGAAAGAGTTGTCTTTGAAATGCCGGAAACAAAGGAACAGTTCCTATATTTTTCTGATGATTTTTTAACTCCGGATATCATTAAAGGATTATACTCAGAGAATAAATCCCTCCCAAGCACTTCAATAGAACTGTTAATCTTGTTTGATAAAGGTGCTTACCCTTTGATCTTAAAAAAAATCACCATTTCTATTTTCTAAAGACTTATTTTTATGAAATCAAACATAATGCCAGTGACGCACGCTTTTCAAAAAGGACAAAAACAGCAGTGGATTTCTTCCAAAAGCAGGTTTTAAATACCACAAGAACATGTGAGTAGAAAGTATTTCTTGTAATTTTGTCATATGTATTTTCTTCCTAAGTGCTATGCCTAGTGCTGGGTGGAAGTTCTAGTAAGCTGGTAAGGTGTTCACTATTTAAAACTCATCTCGCACTGAGTTCCACACATGGAGACTCACAAGTCCATACAGACCTTGATATATCACTGTTTAAATACTTTTATGGATTGTTCATACCCAATTAATAGAATGGAGTCAGATATAACTTTTTCTGGTTTGTATAGCAGCTGCAAATCACAGTAACCTAGTGACTACCTAAAAATAATTTTAGTATATCCATTTTCAACTGAAGCATCTTTTTCTCTCTTTTCAAAACTCTTTAAACATCAAAAATACAGAAACTGCAGTTCAATCACCATGTGAAAAGACAAAAATTTGCATTTCAGTTGGCATGCCAAGCTTCAATTACCCAGTCCAGCATTAAGAACTCCAACACATCCAATACAGTCCATACTGTAATTGCATAGAAAAATACAGGATTTATATATATCTACATACACACACTCAGCAGAAATGCAGCTACATTCTATTCAGTTTTCCAGAGATTAAAATAAATGCCTAACTTCATGCCAACTGGAATCATATATTTGATCACAAGCCTGTGCCTTCGTACACATCTCCTTAGCAGGAACATAGTTTTGACCTACTTTTCAGACTACCATGAAGCCTTGCTACTGCTTGTAAAGCCTTACACTCTTACACAGAAAATATCACCATCAGAAAAAAAAGTCTGGAATATGGGTTTTTTCCCTACTTCCCACTATTTGTTTGCATGCTTCACATGAAAGGCTGGCACTTTCCCAGACAGAGCTGCAATCACAATAGAATGACATTAAAAAGATGCAGCTTGTAGTCTTCCAACCTCATACTCTAGTCTTGGCTGCTGTCACACAAAGTCAAGAAGAGTCAAGGAGGTCTGGTCTAGCTGCTATGAACATGAGATACAGCTGCTTAGTAGGTAACCTCTCCTTCTCAAGCAGCAATCACTGCATCACTGCAGTGCAAAAGCAGATGACACTTTTAGAATGAAAAAGAACATGTAGATTAGAAGAGTTGATGCCATTTTTCACATGATCAAATGCATTAAAACACTGATATTCTGCCATCATTTTAAAATAAGTAGTGTACTTATATCTACCAGCAGCATACAAGATTCAGAACCAGGATTTCAATACAAAACCCTTCTCCTCAGGACAGCAAGTTGACTGTCCTCTTTCCACATCAGAACTTCCAGAGACAATCAACTCTCATTGCCCAGTCTAACACTAAGTCTAACACTTTGCCAACACCCTTTGCTACGGACATGTCCCAGGAAGGTGGCAATTCTAAGTTAACTCACACAACATCATGAAATAAGCATGAGAATATGCAATAAGTTTGATCAAGCTGTGACTTGGGAGGACAAAGGAAGAGTTAAGTAGACAGAAGACTCTGCAGGGTAGCAATGGAAAGAAAGCTGGAATAGCTAAATTAAATCCAAGGATCTTTCAAGCAGTATCAATAAATTCAGTCAGCAACTTTTAAGCAACAGAAAAAAATCCATTATTAATCAAAATCTATTCCTCATTTTCAAGGAATAAAGTGTTTACTGCCTCGACAAAATAAGACACAAGGTCCTCTTTATCAGTCTGAAGCACACAAGACTACTTGTCTCCAAGAACCTTAAACAGGATAAGACAAATCCAGATTAATAAAAAGAAGTCCCCCATGAAAGAAAATGTGTAACTGTTCTATAGGCTTCTAGTGAAAATCATCTGGTAGATCCTAGGTGAACTTTGGAATAGACACGATGAACTTAAAATCAGTTTCATGGTATCGTTGCTGTTTGTAACTACTGAAATGAAATGTTGCTGGTGATCCCAGTGATACAGTTACGAATGCTTTTGTCTATAAAATCCAAAGGCATTGCTAAAACTATAATTTTTTCTTACTAAAACGCCTAAGGTTGAAGATCCAAAAAATCCCTACAAATTTTTGACCCATAAAAAGAAGCACAAATGAATATTTTAAGAATAAATTCCTTTAAAACAATTAAGTGCAAAATTGTGTTAGGCCCCAACCAAAGAGTTAACACTTCCAGCCACAAAGATGCATCTTATCAATGAATCACATGAAGCCTTACAAACAACTTTGTCCTGGTGAGTGGATCTCTAAGAACTTCATAATGAAAGGCATAAGTAGGGATGGTTATTTTAGTATCAGCAGTTCAAATCTTTTGGTCTGTTCTTTCTTCCTAGTCATATGAAATTACTGATCTTCAATAGAATGCAAAACACTTGAAGTGAGACATCTTCCTTTAACTATTCATACCAGACCAAGGATTGATCCCCACCAGCATCTTGCTTCCAGCAGAGGCAGCCATGAAAAGATACAAAGCAAAGAATAAGAACAAGACACACAACACCCCCTCCTGCTATCATCCACATTCCAACTACCTTCAGTTCAGGTTACTTCCTGAGACAGATGTGATTTTGTGTATTTAGTATTCCTCAGTAGACTCATCTTCAAGGTACCTCATTAGCATCCCCTTGAGCCTATCTAAACTTTCAACAGGAAAAGAAGATCTTAGCTTATGAGATCTATGGAGTTTCATAAGCCTGTGAACACAGATGTATCTATGATTCAACTCTTTGCATCAACAATTCTGATGACAAATGCATATAGAGTGCTGTAATGAATCTCTCTTTTAAAAAAGCCTCAGTCTGTTGTAGAACAAACTAAAGTTGCAGACTGTCAGTGAAATAAGCTTTAAAATTTCCTGGTTTTGTAAAATGCTGTACTTTAATTCTCTAAAGCCCTGTTCTGTAGTGCAAGTGAGGCTGCACCGTAAAGTCTGTGATTATTCCAACATTTGTCTGAACAGACATCGTTATTCACAACAAACACAGGAAGAACCAGAGAAGCAGTGAAATTTCCAATCTTCTCTATTGATTTTATGAGTGAGCGTGTGCACAGCAAAGCAGCAGAATACATTAGTTAGCAGACAAAACAAGAGGTTAGAAAGTCCTGATGAACAGCTAGCCAAATGTCATACAAAACCAAGATTTGGTTTTGGTTGACAAAATCAACCCTTTCATATTGTTAAATCCTGACTTCATACCCTCAAGAATGACAGAAGGTAGACAGTTTCTCAAAATGTAAGAAAAACCATGGCATTTAAGACCAAAGGTTTATTTACTGTCCTGAGTGGCAGATGCATAGAAAAAAAAAAGATGCAATTATAGAATTTCTCAAGGTAAAAAGGACCCAAAAGGATCATCAGGACCAACACTCAGCTCCTCACAGTACTACCTAAAACTAAACCATATGACTAAAGCATCACCCAAATGCTTGTTGAACTCTGACAAGCATGGTGCCATGACCACTTCCACAAGGAGCCTATTCCAATGACTGACCACTCAGTGAAGAATGTCTTCCTAATGTCCAGTCTGAACTTCCCCAGTTCACACAGCTTCACACCATTTCCATGTGTCCTGTCACTGGTCATCATAGAAAGGCCATCAGCATCTCCTTCTCCACTGACCACCTCAAGGAAGCTGTAGACTGTATCTCTCAGTCTTTTCTTCTAAGTTTAACAAACCAAGTGACCTCAGCTGCTTCTCCGAAGTCTTGCCCTCGAGGCCTTTCACCATCTTGGGAATTTATCTACTCTGTTAGACTATCCAGATCTCAATTCTTAAATGAAACCTACAAGAAGTAAATCTTAAATTATTCAAGAACACCTTTCAAAAAATGAAAAAAATACCTGAGAAACAAGCATCCTAATCTGCATAGTCTGGTCATTTCATTGCCTACTAATTGCCATTTTATTTGATCTTTCATCATCCCCATAGAATAGGTGTGGGATAATTTTACCATGTATTTCATATAATGACAAGCAATATGAAATTACAGCCTTCAGAAAAGGCAAAGTAAATGTTTATTTGCCTTGAAATATTGAAAGTACATACAAGTATCATTACCTATATACAAGGCATTAAAATGTAGATAGGAAAAATCAGCCACTAGTGTGGCATTTAGACTTATTTTGGGATATTTATGCAGTGAAGACAAAACCCTAAGGAGTAAAAGTGCAGCAGTGGCTTCAGTGGTTGCAGTAGTGTGTGTATATAAACAAAGCCTGCAGAAAAAGGCAGTAACATCTTTTAGAGTTCAACAAATGCAGCTGAAAAAAAAATTATTTTCAGGAATACAGTGCCTTCTTTCAAATCTGTAGCAGGGAGTTCAAGTTAAATACAGAGAACACGAGACCAAGATGCAAAGCAAAGAACAGGAATGAAAATACTGTCATAACATAACCAGCTAATGTTACATAAGCAAAATGCAGCCTGTGTCCTACATGAGTTAATGACTTCATCTCTCCCTTACTTAAATCCCCCCCTTCACCACATAGGCAAGAAATTTCTTTCTCTCTCCAGTCATTTCTAAGATTAACCCAACTCAGTTCAGGACTGGGTTTCACGACACAAAAGCCTTTGGCAGAAATAGCAGAAATACAAGTACAGTCTTGTACCACTCCACTCTTGTTTCTACCTACCCTTGTGCCCTGCCTGTCAGATCCTAAACCATGAGAGCACACATCCATATGGATTGTGCTGTGAACCACAAAGCTGGGTCAGAGAACAAGCTGAGGTTTTAAGAAGGTCAGCCAGAGCAAAAAAACATCACGGGACAATCCAAGACCAGACATTCAGATGCAAGTTATGCTAGTGTCATACAGCCACTACTAGTTTTGTGCATGTTGCAGATGAAGCCTGGTTTGTGGAGTCTGAAAGAAAGCAGCAAATACTGCCTTGCAGCATGGGAAACC
The DNA here is from genome assembly GCA_013399225.1 of Rhipidura dahli. Lineage (NCBI taxonomy): Eukaryota > Metazoa > Chordata > Aves > Passeriformes > Rhipiduridae > Rhipidura > Rhipidura dahli. The sequence goes on along the minus strand of VXAC01003728.1, from coordinate 117,312 downwards.
TTTTGCTGTCCCTGGGGAAGCCTGTACATTGTTGAAATGGTCCAGATAGCTTATCTTCCAGAAGACAGGCAGCTGCTGTGTACAGTCTGAAGTACCCTTCTACAATTTGTGCTCTATATTTGGAGGACAGAAGGAATTTTTATATAGAGGCAGACCACTGTAGCAAAATTTGATAGTGATGTCCAAAATTCAGTGTCAGTTCAGTCCACCATACAAGTATGAAGTTACCTGCTACAATGCCTCTGAAATAAGATTATTACTGTTACCTCCCACCTCACAAATACCCTAGATGTCACCACAGATCAGACATAACTCTGAATATCAATAGGGATGTTTCCTTACCAGAAGCATCAGGGAGTTATTGTGGCCCAGGTGCACCTCAGCAAGTATCTCAGAGAAGCACTTCAGTCATTCAAGCTTAGGGCTTGAGGAAAGAGCACAATCCTGGATTCTATCTTTGTGCTGAGATACTAAATTTGTCTCAGGTACATTGAAGTTTTGAAATCCTGTCAAGGATCTTTTCTTAGATCTAAGAAGGATTTTTATCACCAGTTTTATTCCTTATAAAAACTTTGCTAGTCATTGACATGAAAAGAGGGACATACCATCCTAGGCTGGTGCCCAGTATTAACAGGCCATACTTCTGTGTACCAAAGTTTTGGTGACAAAGGAGCAGGGACGGCAAAAACAACATAAATATCTCAAATTCTCACTGTCAGGTCAAGCTACCTTTTCAGATACAAGAGCTGGCAATGTATCTGGAAGGTGTGTTCATCCTGATTGAGTTTTGAGTGAGATGTACAAAACAAAGATTCCCATCTGTGGAGGCCTTTAATATTATTTGGTGTAGATAATGTATCTTGACACAACAGCTTTGATTTTCTTTAAAAAATATGCATACATTACACACATACATATGTATGTACACACTAAGATCTACCAGACTTTCTCCAACTCAAGATGCACGGACAGATCTTTCAAGGACTAGGAATACACCCTCCAGGGCAGTTCCAAGAAAAGGCAGTTCACTAGTTTTCAACAATTAGCAGAAAGCATGAACATCTCTGTAACTGGGATAATGCTAACACATCCAGGTTGAGAGCAAGACAGTCAAAATACTCTTTTGTTTTCTATCAAGAGAGCTGCTGATCAGAGAGAACTATAATTCAGGCCCAGAGAAAGAAGAGGTGAAAACACAGGCTCGTTATTTTGTGGAGAAGGTTTACATATTGCACTGCAGTGTTAATACCTACAAAACAGGTTCAGCAAGGTTTGACCCAGTATATGGCCATGACCCAGTCCTTAATTTGCTTTGTTCATATCAGTGCACAGGATAGCACCTTGCTGGGTGCTTGTGTCACACTGACCCAACAGGAAAGAAACTTTTTCAAAGAAATAATAAATTAAAAAGACTCTCCACAGAAGGAGCACAGAGAAAACACTATTAAACATCTTTTAATTTAGCAGTCACAGTTAACATAAAGAGATAACACAGTGACAGTAAAAGATAATCAAGATATGCACATTTTTCCAGCTTAAGTGAACCATATATACATGAAACAAAAGAGTAAGATTTAAAGAAGCAATATGTAAGAAACTATAACTTGTGGCCTAAGAGCAAATGGCTTGTCAATTACCACCTAGCCAGATGTAATCAGCAGCACACAGAATTAGCAAAATGCTTTTGCATATCTGTAGTGTCTTCCAATTCTTTCTGAAATTATTTGTCCTTCTGATATTTTTGGTCAAATCAAGGACTTATAGTCTTTCCAGCATACACTGATTACTGTTTGCACAAAAGACTGTGCTAAGTGCAGTCTCTGATTAATGGACTGACAATAATTTCTGATATATTTAGAACAAGTCTAAGATGAATTTTCTTCATAGTAAATGAGATCTCCCCACAGGAAAAACCCAACAATTGTGTTTAGATACCAGGAAAGTAATCTAATTTCTCTCATATTCAGTAGTGTGTGTATATGTATGTCTGTTGTTCCACTATGATCATTTTAAATACTTCAAAACCATGTTTCCCATGTTAATTACAAACCCTATTAAGTAAAAATACTAGACAACAATTTTACCCCATTTTGCCTAGAGTCTATGGCTTATTCTGAAAACAAGTTCTCATACAAAGTAGGTTGATGAGATTTGAATTGTTTGTTTTCAACTCACATGAGCTAGAAACTAGCTACATAGTGAAGGGGAATAACAAGATTTTGAAGTACTAAGGTATAATGAATCATACCTATTTATTAGTCATCCTAATGAATACCTGCAAATTATTCTGCCATAAAGATATTTTAACAAACTGGAGAACACTGACATATGTCAGTAACTAGGACAATTGCACAGTTTACTGTCAAGCAATTCTAGTAATTACTTAAATTGGTGACTAGTTATCACATCATCTGAGGTATTTCAGAGTTTTTTGAACTTCCAGTATGGAAATTTACTGTGTACAATTATACTACTGAGAAATATCCATACAGTAAATGAATGTGCAGATCTCTTTATTTAGCAACCATAATGCATCTATATTTACTAGCTCATCTGTTTATACTGTTGATGCTGTTTTCAAAAGGCCATTAGCCTTCTAATTTGTTTTCTAGTAAAAAATGAAATTACAAGAAATGAGTGAGATTGAACTACTAAAAAAATAGCAGTACTAGAACAGATTTGTAGGGGGCTTAGCACAAAGAGATTACAGTCCATGACTATGGGTCCCAGCAATTCTCTTAAACACTGTAAATTTGATTTCTCAAATAAAGATAGCAGGAATTGTACTAAAATCCTTTTAAAATACTATTTTTCCTATAATTTTCTTGTAAAATCATTTTTGCAGTCTTGTGCTTCTTTTTTTTTTGTTATTGCCACAAGCTGTAGACAAGGCACAGATAGTAATTTTAAGCTTATTAGCAAAATTACATAACCTCACCCTATGACCATTTCTGGCTGTACTTAAACTGCACATATGTTTGAGCAGAGGCCATAGCTTTTTTTAGAAACTTTTGCCATCATTTTTAAAATAAGCATAGTTGGTCCAAGTTCTAGTGTATTTTTAAATAAGCCTTTATTATGGCACGTGTTAATGACAGCAATAGCCTAACGCATTTTAGGCTAGGATACTACACAGACAAGGCTATTTTAAAAGACACAGCTTTTTGGTAAAGGAGAAACAGAAGTCTACCAGACAGAGGAAATGCTTAATAAACCTACACTTTTCATCTTGCAGAAGAAAACTGAAATATACAGAATAACTCAGAAAAAGCACAGCATAACTCAGGGTGAAGTATTTAACGCACCACATTAATCATTTAGAGAGTTCCCTGTAGCAATTACAAAGCAGACTGTAAGATATTGAGCTTAAGAAAATAAAACACATGGTCCAAGAATAAAGAAGGAAAGATAATAAATTGGATGTAGCAAAGAAAAAAAAAAAGGCAAATCTAAGAAATGGTTACAACAGAAGAAAAATTTAAACTTTGATTCCTCAAATGTTCCCGTACAATCCTGACTCGCAGTGCCCAAAACAGGTGCCTGAGTAAGCACACAGAACTGCTCCCAAAGAGATGTAATAAAGAAGTAAAACACAGTGGGTAACTGTACCCCACTCCAGAGCCAACCACACAACTCTCCATGGGCACAGGAGCAGCAGCTCCTGTGCTAAAATGTTCACTTCACTTGTGGTCACTTTGGTAGAATCGCTCCTAAGGTGAGGGAATTCCACACTACCTCAAAGGAAGAAAGTTATTCAGCTATGGAAAACCCAGCTACAGCAATACAGCTTGTCTAAGGCAACAAAAACATTGTGCAGATGGGGACACTTCACTCCTATTCCAAACTTTGCAGAAGACAGAGAATCCCATGATATCCACAGTCTTCATAACTCAGACCTCCTTAAGCAAAACAAATGAAACTTCAGTTTTAAACCTTGAAAAGACGCCACACCAACAGGCAACAAAATTTCTCCAACTAATACAGTGAGGAAAAACACCTCATTCCAGTAATTCAGAAAGAATTCTGTTTCCCTGATATTCTCCACCAAAGTGTGTTTCAAAAGCACTCTCTTTTTCAGAAAAATAATATCTATCTAGAGAGACAACTTTTGACTGGTTGTTGAGAAAAAGCAAATAGAGCAATTTGCATTAGAGAACAATAAGAAATTCTTTTATTTAAAGAAACGCTTTTATAATAATAAAAATACAATAAAATATAATAAAAGAAACACTTTTATTCTCAGATAAAAGCAAAATGTTTACTAATGTTCCAAGGAAAGTTTTAAAATATGCTGATAATCAAACTAGAAGTATTAAAATGCCTGGTTTTCCACTGATTCATCCCTGAAAGGACACTGGCTCACTGCATTAAAACCACTTTCAGTTATAATTGGCGATTTGAATTTTCATCTGTGGGACTTATAAAAAACTGTTTCAGCAGAGGACTACAGCTAGATGGATGAAGGTCAAACATAAATACAAATTTCCCACTGTCCAAGCCAGACTTCTGAGAAAAGCATAGAGAACAAAATAGGTACATGCAATTCCCAGCATCCAACAGAATTACTTCTGAAAGTACTCTATCATTTTCCTAAATTTGATTTCCACTAAATCAGAGCCAAACTGAACAAACAGTCCAACTGAACATTGAATTAATCCATTAAAAAGGTCTGGGCTTCAAACATCCACATTGTTCAGAAAATTAATTCAGTAACAATCTGTGCCTCACATCTCAAACTGCAGCACTCATTTGACAGAGGACTAAGCAGTAGCATAAAGGAAATGGGAGGAATCCTGCCCCATGAAAGCTCCTTAGCCATTATTCTTACGTTGAAGGAATTAGCACATCTTTGTCACTGTGTATAAACATAAGAAAATTTGCAAAATAATCACTCCACTGAATCCATGTCCACTGTTCCCCTGATAAACAGAAAAAGCTGAGCTCTTCAGGATTGTATCTCAGAAACCCAAGACTGACACTTCCCTTCTCCTGGAAGAAGAGAGTCATCTCTCTACATCTTGAAGAAAAAGTAGATCCTCATCAGTTCCTGAAAGGAGTGTTACTTGTGATTAAAGGCAGGTTAGAAACTGTATAAAAAAAATTAAGTGATTACCTCTCCTATAAAGACAACCATAACACAATCCAGTTTTTCTTCAGGGGACAGCTTATCAATAAGGGAGTGAAGAGTTTCTGTAAGGTAAGACTTGACTTTCCTTTTCACTGTAGGTATTCCCATTACAATGGAAACTGAAATCAAACAAACCAGAAAGGAACTTTCAGTGATTTCATACACAAGACAGAAAACAAAAATCTTGCAATAAGGCACTGCTTAAGAAATGCAAAGGATTGAAAGGTGGAGATAACAGTAATTAAAAGTAGTTTAAAAATATGCCACCCGGCTTCTGGAGCATGACTAACAATCACCACCAATGCTCAGAACAAACACAGCAGCCAAAAAAATATAATCCTAGACATGCCAGACTATTGTGTAGGGCTGATCCTGACTGGACACCAGGTACACAGCAAAGCTGCTCTGTCGCTCACCTTCTCAGCTGGACAGGGAGGAGAAAATACAATGAAAGGCTCATGGGTAGAAATAAGGGCAAGGAGAGATCACTTGCCAGTTACTGTCACAGACAAAGCAGGCTCAAGGAAGTTAATTTATTACTGATCAAATGAACACAGGGTAATGAGAAATAAACCCAAATCTTAAAACATCTTCCCCTCACCCTTCCCTTCTTCCTGGGCTCAGCTTCACACCTGATTTCTCTACCTCCTCCCTACCAGGGGCATGGGGAATGGAGGCTGGAATTCAGTTCATCACACATCATCTCCACCCCTTCTTTCTCCTCAGTGGAAAGACACCTCAGACTCTTCCCCTGATCCAACATGGGGTCCCCTCCATAGCAGATGGTCCTCCATGAACGTGTCCAATGTAAGTCCTTCCCACAGGAGGCTTCTTCATAAACTGCTTCAGTGTGGGTCCCTTCCACAGGCTGCAGTCCTTCAGGAACAGGTTACTCCAGTGTGGGTCCCCTGTGGGCTCACAGGTCCTGCCAGCAAACCTGCTCCTCTCTCCATGGGTCCACAGGTCCTGCCAGAAGCCTGCTCTCATGTGAGCTTCCCATGGGGTCACAGCCTCCTTCAGGCATCCACCTGCTGCGACATGGGGTCCTCCAGAGGCTGCAGGTGGATTTCTGCCCCATAGGCTGCAGGGAACTCTCTGCCCTAAAATCTGGAGGACCTCCTTCCCCTTCCTTCTGCAGTGACCTTGGTGTTTACAGTGCTCTTGCATGTCCTCACTCCTCTCTCCAGCTGCAATTGCCCTTCAGCAGCTTTCCTCCTCTCTTCAATCTGTTATTCCAGGGGCACTGGTCTGGCTACTGGTTCTACTGGACACAGGGAAAGCTGCTGGCATCCTCTTACAGAACCCAGCCCTGTAGCCTCCCTGTTACCAAAACACTGTCACACAAACCCCAATAGGAAATAATCAACCATGGTATTAATCAGGTAAGGTGAACCAAGAGTGATTAAACTCCCTAATTTAAGTTTCATTTTAAACTGATATAACCACTCTTCATAACTCAAGTACTTAACTTCTCAGAAGTCATCTTTTAAAACAATACTGCTGAAATCTCTATTACTTTCCTTGCACCTGGTTTTGGTTCTTGTAAAAAAAGTCCAGGACATCAGAATTGCATGGAAGTTCCTCAACAAAATTTCTTATCTCTGACAACACCACAAATGCCAAGTAATATGTCCCCAGCTACAATGTTATTAACACCATCTTTCAGCAGGCCATTTGACTCCTGTGTTCCTTAACTTTGCCACAGTTTTTCTTCTGCACTGTCCCCAGAGCTGGTGACCAACTGGGAACACCGCAGACAGAAGCAAGAATGCAGTCAAAGGATAAAGCAGACTTCATGAAGTCATGGAACCATGAATTTCCTCCCTCCGTTTAATCAAATAAGCCCGATTCCAATTTCTATTTTGCATTTCCAAATTTCTGCCATATATTCCCAGAGGGACATAATCCAGACGTCACTTAAAACAATAATGGATTATCAGATTTTTCCTCCCTTAATAACAGCATTGAAATAAAAGGTATTTATAGTCAGAAAAATAAACCTGTGGCCTAAGCCCACACATCTGTCATGCAGGCATGCTTTCAGTAAAAAGAAGCAGCAATCAAACTTACTGAAGTAATGAGCCAGGAGGAACTACAACACTGAATATTTTTTCCCTTCCAATGACTGTCCAGATTTTATTAATGCAATTATATCTGATTATCTCAGTTCTCTCAACTTTTAATTTATACCTTGAAAGATACTGTTCAGAACAACAGAAACATCAATGCTAAAACAATTATATCCATGCATGGTTACTCTGCAAATTTGAAAAGCCAAAGGGGTATATCCATTGGCAGTTCAGAATCTGAAATGCTGGAGCTTTGCTTCCTTTTAGTTACAAAAAATTCATCCAAACTAAATGCTTCTTAATGTGTACCTTAACACAGCACAGGGTGTCACTGAGATTATGCAGAAAAGAGCAAAGCTGAAACCAAGCTCCTTTCATCTCAGATTCAGTGCGAATTCAAAGGATATCAATATCACACAAGTTAAATGAGATGTCCTTGGTCTACCAAGAAATGAAGTAAATTCTGTGTCTAACACTAGAAGGTCCTCTAGATATAAAACATGAAATAACCATCATATCAGCATACCTCCCGTCCTTCCAAGGCCAACCTGCACAGAAGGTTGAAGGCTTCCTTCATTTTTCAACAAATGAGGCAAATGGTAATAGATATTTGGCACTTGAAGAGATTTTCTACTTGTTAGCTCTTTTAACAATTTCAGCGTCTCATCTGCAAACATACAGGTAATCAGTGATGCAGAAAACAAATAATATGACGTTTTAAGCAACAGTAAACAGAATGAAATTCCAAGCTTGGTCCTAATTGAAAGCCAGAACAAACTGTGCACTTTCCTGAGGGGTTATATCTTGTCTACAAAGGAGGAAGCATTTTCTTATTTTGACTTTTTTATTAAACAATGGCCAAGAATATTTTGCACCTATAACCCTGTGACAGATACAGTGAATACTTACCTGATCACATAAGATGTAGTATGAACTTTCAGAAGTAAAGAAAGTTCCATTTATTTGGGAGGTTGGTGGTTTTGTTGGATTTGTTTTTCCAGTTAATCAAATGGGAGCCTTATTTACCTAGATAATTTTTTACTTTTGCTTACAGAGGTCATCATCATCCAGAAACATTACTGCAAATAACTTCTCAGAGCTACAAATACATATTGGAATATACTGCACATACAGATACAAAATAAAATAACATTAAATATACAATTGTTGTTTTGAGTATTCTTGAAAAAAAAACTTTAATGCAAATTTAATTTAGTCTATTAAAATAAAATTATCCTATTGGATTCCATTAGAATCATTCTTGCTCTTTCTGGTACAACTGCCTCTCAGTATGTCCACGTGGCTGTCAAAGTTGCAAATAACAGTTTTTAAAATTACTCTCCTGTGCATGTTGATTTTCTTGCATCAAGTGTGAAAACAACTCATTTCAAACGACAAATATGATAGCATATGGATCCTTGAAAACTTATGGGCTTTATAATATCAAGTTAAGTAAAAAATGTACACAAGGTTTCTTGAGATAAAATTGGGAAGAAGAAAGAAAAATAATGCCATAAGTGTAATTCCTCTCGGATTCTGAACAGAGCTTCTACAAAGATAGATGGGTTTTGTTGCAGACTTCGGTTCTGTATGTTTGGGGATTTTTAAAATATTTATTTTTAGGTGAAACAAAATTCCTAACCACCTCAAACCTTGCAAAAAGCTTTGTAAATAGATGCCATAAGTAGATATGTCTATTTTGATAGACTCCAATACAGGCACATTTTACTTTTCCTGCTAACATTGCTTTAACTTCATCTGCAAACCTGGACTAAATTCTGCCCAAGTATGACAGCTCTTTGCCTGAATGAATAAGGATCTACCCAAAACAATCTGGAATTCTTTCAGCTTCAAAGCCAGCAAATAGTATTGAGTATTACATATACTCAAGTGTATTAAGCTTAATACAAATCTATCTAACACTATGTTCTGAGCACAAAAGCTCAGTAATTCAGCTGCCTTCCCATTATGGCTCTACATGGAAAAAAGGTGGATGTCCATCCCACTTGGGATCCAGACACGGTAGAATGTTAAATGAATTGGTACTTTCAGCTGCATCAGAAGATAATAACTCCCTGTAATTACTATATTGCCTATAAGCAAGCTAAGTCCATTTCAGAAATAAATGTGGTAAGAATTTAATCCTAAATCCAGAATCAAAATTATTTGACCTCCTCCAGTTTACTTTAAAAGCAAAACCACACAGATGAAATAGGAAGACAAGATTTATAGACCATGCTAAATGTAACCTTTATCTGTGCAATTCCTGGAGATCCAGGGGACTACTGAGATCAGACCTTCAGTGTCAGACAGCAATTCATGATAAGCATCAGCTCTGGGGCCTATAATTATAACCAGTTCCCCACAAAAAAAAAAAAAATCTATCAAAAATAGTAAATCATAGCACAAATGCAAGTAGATATCAAATTCAAAAATCTTGTTTCAGGTTTCTGATTTGCAGAACACTTTGGGTTTCAACTCCTTAGACCAATGCAGTGAAATTTCTGCAACCTACCAAGTCAGACCTCTTGACAGAAAATTTGTACTTATTTGTTACTCATTTTCCATCCACAAAAATCAGAGCAACTAAAGCAGTAAGAGTGTGATTTTAAAAGTTAACATCAGTAGTCTAGTGAGTATTGCAGTATCTTTCTCTAATATTGCCAAACAGCTTCTTGTAAACCTGAGCACCAGTCTCCAAGATGGATAAAAACTTATGGAAGACTTTAGCAGTTTAATCACTAGTTATTGAAAAGGCCATTACCTGTACTTTTTACAAATCACAACCAATCCTTTAATCCATACGATTTTATACCTTCCATTTGACTTTTAAATGTATTTTAACTGCTTCGAGTTCTGCCATTTCTTCTATTTGCTTACTTTTCCCCTCAAACTATTTAAAAAGCAATGTAATTTAATTGTCAAAATATATTCAACATATTAAACAAGTAACCAGAAGTTCCAAACTTTGGGAGAGAGGTGTGGAGTAAGTAATTCTTATCACTTTAGGGACTGAATAAAGGTGGGTCAATCATTAAGAACAACAACTGGAAAAAAACAAACCAAAACCACCCACACCAGATATAACATATCACACATTCTTTATTCTTACTCTTTATTCTTATTCTTACTTATTCTTTATATTTACTCTTACTTATTCTTACTCATTATTCTTATTCTCTTCTTACTGCTGAACAGTTTCATTTGGCTTTCCTGGCAGAAATTTCTTATTCTATAGTAAATAAGAAGAGATACTGGCATTGCAGAGGTATAAAAAAATACGTGTGTACCTGAGAAATTATTCATGGCATTCTTACTGCCGTTCGTCTCTGCCACCGCCCGCCTGAACTGCTCCAGGATGGCGTTGAGCTCGGACGAGCGCTGCAGAGTGCGGTGCTCGGCAATGCGCAGACGCTCCTTCAGCGCGTGGAATTCCCGCTGATAGGCAATCAGCTTTTCTGGGGAGGAAGAACGGCACTCGGGTTATTTTCGGGAACAAGCAGCACGGACAGATCTGACAAGAGTCCAGCACTACTCAGCTCTGCAGCACCTGGAACACACCTGGGAAGGCAGAGCCCGGTGCCACCTGCGGAGCCTCAGCACCCACAGGGCGCAGCGAGGGCACAGCGAGCTGCACCACACCGGGATGCAGGGCACGCACCGAGCAGGGATGCCCCTCACACAGCCCCACGCCGTGGCAACCCTGAGCGCCCAGCAGCACAAGGCAGCTCTGAACCACTTCTTGGAACGGATGCCCACAAACCACTTCTTTTAAGAAGCCACACAGGAGAGGCCCCTTACAAGAGCACAGGTTGCGTCTTCTAGGAGACCCCTCTGAATACTTTGTAAGAATGAGTGGGAATGTGTCAATATTTCAGACAGGTGAATTTTAAACCCAAGTTTTAACTTAATGATATGATCAAGTGCCTGACAACTGAAGCAGCTTTTCTGGGGAGAAAATTCTGCTGATGTTGATACATACACATACTCTTGAAAGGGGACCAAAGAGAGATGGAAACAACAAAACTGATTTGCTGATACATTCCCTTTGCCCTTGACATCCAGCAAACTAAGTGTGTCTGCATGTTGTATTCTTCCTTCTTCCTATTGGTAATTTCCTCAAATCTGCTCGCCCTCATCACTATCACCCTCCAATCCACAGATACCAACTGGAGTATTTTAAGTGAATTTGTAGCTCATAATCAATATTCCAACCACTTGGCTGACATCCACGGACATCTCTTTTGCGACTTACCTATCCATTCCTAGTATTTTCATATTGCAATGGTAGGGAAGCAGAAGTTTAGCAAGCAATTTCAAACTCTTCCTTATTAAATTTTCTGGCTTGTTCTTTTCTTTCTCTGCCTCTTTCTCTTGGTTCTTTTACTCAGAGTTTGGATTGAAACACAGGAGACATGGAGTTTTTCTTCAGACTCAGATGTTTATTATTTCTTATCTATAGTGCAGCTGCACAGAATGTGCCTCTAAGTTAACATGGTGAAAATGGCCCCAGAGTTCTACCTTCCAAAGTCTTTTAAAGCCCAAACTACCCAATTATGGAATGCCAACTAATTTATTTTTACTTATAATCCAGTAACTAATCATTCATGTTCCGCACCGTGGGTTTTTTGAACCAGTACCAGAACACCCAGGCTTGTGAAGAAGAAGGAAGAAGAAAGAAGAACTAACCTAGACCCAAAATTCTCCATCCTGTTACAAGACTGAAATTCTCTGAACTTAAGGTTCCAACACTTCCTGTTGCTATATTATACCACACAGGGTAAAAAAGGAATTAGAGTCAACTTCCCTTGTTAATAAGGCTGTTTTTCTTCTAAATTCTTTCCATTTACTTTTTTTTTTTTTTGGTAGGTGAGATATACTGCTCTGATTATGTTTAGATAACATAATTAACTAAAATGCCCTCTGTTTTAAAGACAGAAGAATAAAAAAATAGTTGACTACCTCTTAAAAACATTTCCCTTGCCAGCTTTATTTTCCTTCTTTCATTAAAACCAAATGGTTATTGCTTTTGTGCAGATCCTGGCCCACAACACAGTGCTAGGCACACTGGATTCAGTCAGCAGTGTGTAGACTGCTATTTGAAATAGGAATTGATACTTCAGTCAGCAGCACTTAGAAGACTGGGAAAATTTTTTGGAGTTTCTGGCAAGAAGGACATTCTTACTTGTCAATGATAACTAACAAAGTAGTTCAGTCCTGATGCTTCCAGTGAACTGTACTGGTGTTGCATTTATGGTACTTGAGAGTACAAAAGCATTACTTCCTTTAAGAAATACTAGACAAGTAGTCAACTTCTCATAGCTCCTTCAAGCAGACTTATCTGGGTCAAGGAGGCTGCTCTAAAAGGCACATAAACTCCTGGCAACTATCCTTCAAAAACACATGGTGGATATTTTTTTTATTAGGCACAATATTATTCAGTCAAGCAAAACTAGAAAATCCTAACATTACAAATACAATAAGATTTTAAGTCTACTACCCTATGAGTATTTTTCTAGTTATATATGCAAAATGAAATAAAAAAATAATTCTTTGCTTAAGTGAATTTAGGTGATCTAAAACATTTACAACTCTAACACTCTGTTAGAGCTAGCACTACTCATGGTTTTGGAGATTAATGTCTAATTTGGCATTTTGGTACTTGTTTTATAATATGTCTGTCTGTACTTTTAAACTAAACAAATTAAATTTAAATGTCTAGCACTTATATCTTTATAATATACCTTCAGTACTTCAAAGATCAACTGGTCAGATATTTATTACTTAAAAAGAAACAAAAAAACACAACAAATTTTATCTCATACTGAAAGGCACTTGCAAAGGAGAAAATACTTCTTAGACTCTTACAGTACCCCCATTAGTGGTGACCACATGTCCCAGACTTTAGAAAACCATCCCTTAAGGCATCAGGAGTTTATAAACATTCTAATTTGATTTCTCAGAGTTCCTGACTAAGTACTTGGGAGTGAGCCTACACATTTAAGAATCTATTTTTAATTAAACTTTGACTGAGCTCAAGTTTGATAGAGAAAGTCCTATTTAACTAATTTGGTATCATTTTAAGATAAAATTGCCCTCCCCATGGATGAAAGCAAGATGAAGAAAAGGCAGTGGATGCTTTTTTCCTTCTTAAATTCTTAATAAGGATTTTGATACTGTTCCTCACAGTATGCCTCTGGACAAGCTGTCCAGCTGTGGGATGAGCAGGTTCACAGTGCCCTGGGTGAAAACCTGGCTGAAGGGCAGAGCCCAAAGGGCTGCAGCGCGTGGGGTTACAGTTGAGTGGTGACCAGGCACCAGAGAGGTTCCTCAGGGCTCCTCAGGTGATAGGACACATGGGAATGGTCCTAAGCTGTGCCAGGGGAGGTTCAGATTGGACATTAGAAAGCATTTCTTTACTGCAAGGGTGGTAAAACACTGGAACAGGCTTCCTAGAAAGCATGAAGTGTTTAGGAGGCATCTGGACAATGCCCTTAATAATATGCTTTTGGTCAGCCCTGAAGTGGTCAGGCAGTTGGACTAAATGATTGTGGGCAGGTCCCTTCCAACTGATGTATTCTATTCCATGACAAGCTGACTTGTAAGCATTGTATATACAAAAAAGTCAACAGCGTACCTGATATTTTCAAAATAAATTTGACCATTTAGTGTTTTATTGTTCAAAGAGTTCTCCAAAAACAAAAGAAATGGAATTGATTTCTTGTCCAAAAGTATGAAAGCACTTTTTTTGATTGCTATCACAGTAAAAAGGAAAGTACTGAGCCTAAAATCACACAGGAAACAGAGGTCAGTGATCACCATCATGAAAAAAGTTTCTTATTCTCGTGCTGAAATCTAGCGTTATTTAAGAAGAAAGAGGAAGGAATTCAGACAGTAAGTTACTACCCTTACAACAATGATGAAAAAAACCCCAAATATATCTGTTCTCTGACAAAAAAAAAATCCCTCTAACAGCAGCTGTAGTCAATATCAAAGACATTTGGTCTCCAATAATTTCAGCATACAAGCATATTTTTATTTAAGAATAACATAGTACTTTACATTGAAATAAGAAGGTGATGTTTTTCCATATTTTTCTCTGGAAGCCAGAAAGATCAAATAAAATAAATATATTGTTAAGAAATTACTTGAGAACTAAAAACATTAATTCTTCATCATTTTTCTCCTAAATTCTAGTTGGTTCAGCAAAACTCCAGAAGCTAAAACCTAAATATTTTAGCTGGCCGAATGCTGTGCAGTTCTCCCAACACTATGTCAACTGATCTAGTACTTTTCCAACTTTTTTCCTTTGTTGCAATATGATCTCTTAAATATGCAGAACCTAGAATTTAGACAAACTCACTTGAAAGTTGATGCAGTATTTTGAAAAGTGAAAATTCAAATAAAACTCTGGATGTTTCCAAGTTCTTGACCAGAGATGAAATTTCAGTTCTCAGCCTTCTCTGGGTTATTTATGGTTTTCCTACTAAGTAACTGTTGAAAAAAAAGTTATTCCAAAAAGACACCACTAGCCCAAAATTACAAACTCAGTCCAATCTCCTCTTAGGCATAGACAATCTTGACTACATAATTTGTTTAAGAGTCCTCTAAATTTGAAGAAAAATTCAAAGTTTTAAAACATGGAGCTTCTGAACATCTTAGCTTGCACCTAATTTCTTAGTCTGGGCTTTTGTACTTATTGAAAACTCTGTTTATGTACTTCAATCTCTGGTTTTTTTTAACAGCAAAGAGCTTTTCCTTGGGATAAAAAGGGACATCAAAGTAAAGGAATAAGAAAATAGGCTGTAGTTTGAGTTTAGAAAAACATTTTGCAGAGTATTTCAGCTCAACTGAAACAGTGTAAGTCTGAATTGCAGGTAAATTACCAGCCCTATAAGAACACTTGCTGCATTCTAATTCCAAACGAAATATCTACTGAACAACAAAACAGAAAAAATACTGTGGAAACTCAATCAAAGCAATTTTAAGGCTATACAGTTTCAATGTCAATAAAAATCATCAACAGCTCAGGTTTTGTTCATGTTACTTTTTAAGCAAAGTTAGATTTTTTTAATGCCCCAAGCCTGTCAGTGTTTAAAGGGCATTTGGACAATGACCTTAACAACCTGCTCTAGCATTTGGTCAGCCCTGAAGTGGTCAGGCAGATGCACTAGCTGATCATTGTAGCTCCCTTCCAAATCAAACAGTCTATTCTATTCTAGCATGAAAACTTTGTGAAGAAAGTATTTGAATGCACTTCTAAACTGAGTGGAGCGCACACTTCCATACAAGCACCAAACTTGTTTGTTACATTGCACCAGGGAAAGGAGATAGAGGCAGCATGTAAACAGAGATGTATTCAGACCCTGTAGAAATAAGCTGAATGGTGGACACAGAGAAAGGGCTAGAAACCATCTAAAAAGGGAAGTTGTCATTCCTGGCAACCTTTGTGAAGTCTGCATGTAGCCTGCAACAGCCATTCTATGATACCTTGTGAACCCAGTAAAAGCCCTGCCAATCTCTACATTAAAAAAAAATAACCTGTGGTTTCTGNCAGGGGGGTTATGTAGAAGGAAACAGAATTGCCTGAAGACCCTTCCACAACCTAAGAATGTTTCAGCAATTCTCAGTTAGTATTGCCATTACTCCTCAAGGAAAGCCTTGACTGTCTGCTAAAAGAACTACAGCCTACAACATAAAAAGCGGTATGAAAGCTTTGGAAGCTGTTATTTATCCTATCAATCAAGAAGGTTCACAAATACATTAAATCATAGGCCATTTTCACAACTGGAAATTGAACATGTTGAACTAAGATTGTTGAACTGAGGTGGCTGTATCCACAAAAATAAATAATTAAATAAATAAAAGACAAGCTATCATTTATTCAAGAGTTCTGTGTTAGTACAGCTGGTTGTGTCCAAAGGCAGATGCATCAGACAAGATCAGGAAAAGCTTTATGACCCTCCCATATCACAGGCAGGCAGCTGAGTCTTCCTTCAAACTCCAAATCAACTAAACACTCATCTGCCACACAGACAAAAAGGTAACCAGCCACAGACTTGGCACTCAAAAAAGACAGCAAGCCAAGCACAGAGGGCTTAGCTTTGCCAATTAATTGCATGCCACATTTATATTTTCTGCCCTTACCCAACTGAACCATAGAAACCTCACCCCTTTTTTTCATTAAACAACAGGAAGGATTGACTGTGTCTGACACACAAAGGGCTCTGGTTGACAACAAAGCATTGTACACAAATACTCAATGAGTAAAACACATAGAAAAAGAACAGATACCTGATAAAACAGGACTTCTCCTCTATCCAAGAGGGGAAACTTTAAATCATTATTGAAATCAACAGTGTATCACTGGCAACAGTCCTAAATCCACCAACATGACAGTTTATGGCCCATCCTAATGACAACCCTTTCAGCTTTTACAAGTTAAAGGTGCCACAGCAAATGTCTCATTTTTCTGTACACCCTGTTGAAGAGTTATTAAAATGCCATTAAATAAATGTCTGAGACTCTGAAAACACACATTAGTAAGTGCTAACTCAGGTATTTCTGTGATTAGTTACTCTGCAACTCATTTACTCCCATTATAAAAACCCTACAGTAGTTACCATCATGCCATGGCTAAGAGACACTAACGAGCTTCGTGCATTAATTCATTACACTCCCATCAAGGATGTTGATCAGTTTACAGGTTGATTCAGAGTAAAGGTCTTAGCTGGCAGCGAGCTTCCACACTGGGCTTTGTCCAGAGTCAGTGGTGAGGCAAGAGGAGGTCCCTCCTCAGTGAATTAGGGATTTGTCAACACGCCAGTCAATTCACTCTGGCACGGCTCTTACAGGAACATTTCTTTGTTTGAGCTACATGAGGGATAAAAATTAAGTACTGCACTTCCCATAAAATCAGTTCAGATGCTTTATGTGATTCATGAAGTTGTAGTATCAAGTAAATCAGTATCCAGTAAGTCATGATGACACCTGCACAGACCTCCACTTCAATCCCACTGATGTAAGCAACATGTATTTCTTAGACCATGCTTGGTTCATAACACCCAAGTACCTTACAAGCCATCACATTTTTAATATTACTGATAAAATACTCATCTTCATCTCATAAAAGCAGATACCATTTTAAATTAAAATCCTGCTATGCTAATATGTGGCAGATGAAATTATTTCAACTGTCAGCCAAAAAAAAAGTTAATTCCTCTAGTAAATAAAATAAAATTCTTACTATGCTAGCACTTAAGTAACTCTAAACTTCATCTTAAAACTGACACTTTTTTTGACAAAGGCTACACTTCCTCTTTATCACAGGTTTTGCAAAATATAACTGCATATACAATTACCCAACACTGTGATACAAAATCCTGTTTCTACTGCACTGTACACTCATCCAATATCCACATAGTGATGCACAGACAAAAAATACAAACATTGCTTCCATTGCCCTTTGGAAGTGACTCCAGAGCTCAGAAGATATTCACAAGGCACAGATGAAGCACTGAATTCTCAAATGTCCGACCGAGGGGAGGCAAGCAGAGGAACTGTCAAACCTATCACACAGGCACAGACAAAAAGCCATGTCCACACAAGAGAGATAGTAAAGATGTTCCAGAATCCTCCTGTGACATTTAGATTTACAAAAACAGCAAAACCTTGTAGCAAGCTGAGCTAATTATCAAATATCAAAACCTGCACATAGGCACAAATCATATTTATAACCAGCAACATAAAACAGTGAAGAGTAAAGAAGGTGTTAACAAAATCTGCCCCCAAAATTTAAACCTCAAGTGTGCTTACAAATCAGATACTGACTTGTCTCAAAACTGGCAAAAAGCTGATACATGGTGTCCTTGAAATGTTACGAGTGCATTACCATGAACAAAAACTCAACAAAAGCTAATTAGCTTCCCTGTTCTTAAAGTGAAATTAAAACCTTTTATAAACAAGTTATGATGAGTTATAAAATCCAAAGCAGAAAAGCAATCAACCATGCAAACACAAATAAAGCAGTATACTGTAAAGGCTAACAACAAGACATGCTATAAATAAAAGCTCTTAAGAAAACTGCTCAAGGTCAAATTTTATCAGTTCTCTTTGAACACTTGATTCTGTGGGCCTTTTTAGTTACAGAGTTTGTAGTTATGGTATTAATAAAGCTATTTCATTATTTTGAAGGGATCAGAGAATATGCAATATTTTGTAAGTATAATACTCTGTGAAATTAAAGACAGGAAAATATTGTAGATGATTTACAAAAAAATACATCCTACTAATCATGACAAAACATTTTCTGCATCGGGAAACAAACAAACAAAATCAAGATGCAGGAAAACAAGTGGGCAAGTCATTTTTTTATCCCTAATCTTGTTACTCAAATTGATGGGTCATTTCAGCAATTCACTATTTCAATCTACCAAAACAATCCAGCACAACTACTGTTTAACTGCGCTTGTTTTCCATGTAGAAATGTACTTATTAGGGCTGTAACTATTTTGAAAAACGCTTATTGAAGTAGCTTTCATTGTGAAAAACAGCTTGTTTTTGAGGGAAGGTTCTGCAATGTTTTCCTAATTTTGTTAAAAAAATAACTCAATAATTTTAATGACTTAATTTCTCATGCAATTTTTTCACATTTTGCACTTCAAGGATCTCTATAAACAAACAATGTTTTTTATTCTCTCCAATTTTAGAGCACTAGGACAAGTCTGAAGTGCTTGTTTTGAAACTTTCAGGGCCTGATCCAACCTCAGTCTAAATACTTTTGTTTAAACATTCCTTTGCAGCAGGAGCCAAAGTTGTTTTCTCTAAAATTTTTAAAGCAATCTGAATACGGTCCTTTGTCATATCAACTGGTAAAACCTTTCTATTTTGAAATGTAAATTTCAGAATCCATTTTCTTGTAAATAGTCCTCTGAAAAAATAAAGCCCCCCTGCCTTCTCACAGAATTCCACATACAAAGCAGAAAAATGGGAATACAAAGGAAATATGACTGAGAATCTGCTTTCCCTCCATTTTTTCCATCTTTAATACAAATACCCTGAAAATGATGTAGCTTACCAATCAAAATGGAAACATGAAATGGTACATCATGTTTGTTTGATTTTTTTTCCTAAAAAGCCACAGAATACAACATTTTTCTAGAGGAAAAACAATTATAAGAAATTAAAAAGCCAAAGAAGCCAAACTAGAATTGTGACCACTGGTGAATGACTTACTTAATGAGTATTTTCATAGCTGGATAGAACAGCTAGGAACAGTTTTAAATGTCTCCAGATGCAATTGCACACCTTTGCCTCTAGATATAATTTTTTCAATAGAGAAAGGTCACAATTCAGAAGATTTCCAAAACCATTATAAAATCCAGTATGACACCACATCCAAATCACCCCTGATGAAGGCTGACAGAGAGTCTGAATTCCTTGTTCCTTTGGACACGAGGAATAAAAAGAATAATGTATCAGGAAATCCAGACACCACAAATAAGGAGGTCAAGTCAACAGCATATGGTGTTCTGTCTGTGCACTGGCTTCAGACAATAAGGATAATTAAACACATGATTTGTTTGAGAAGAGTTATTGGCAGCACTTGAGCTAAAGGTCTTCTTTTAAAGCAGAGAACAGCAAGCTAGTGATGGGAGAAAAGCAAACAAACAAACAACAAGAAAAGAAATCGCACATTTGCAAATTATTTGTCCTGATCTGACTGTTAATTTTGCTAGGATTCACACTTCCATGATTAGCAAACAACACTGCCCAAGACTCTATGGATTAATATAAACCTCAGGGCTTTTTAGGTTCCAGCTCTTTGGTTCTTATTTTATTCCCACTGCTAAGAAGTACAGACACCTCTACAGGCATTTCTTCTTTAAGGGGAAAGTGATATAAAAAGGTCACTGAAATCATATGCTAAATCTGTCCCACAATAAGCAATCAGTATTTAACACATCTCTACCCCTGAATAGAAACACTAAGGAATAACTAAAAGCTTCATATATTCTATTCCCCCAAGAACAAAGCAGTACAACAAAAATTATTGCAACTTCTGTTGTAGACATTCTTTGCATAAAGAGTTCAGTTTAAGAAATTGATAAAAGAAAAGCTCAGCTGAGTATACAAAGCATTGAATTTATGTAACCTGGACAGTTGCTCTTTACAGTGAAAAAAATTACCTTCAAGTAACTG
This sequence comes from Rhipidura dahli, assembly GCA_013399225.1. Lineage (NCBI taxonomy): Eukaryota > Metazoa > Chordata > Aves > Passeriformes > Rhipiduridae > Rhipidura > Rhipidura dahli. Next base: position 96,915 of record VXAC01003728.1, on the reverse strand, counting down.
TCACTAAAACCTCCCACTCTGACATTTCTGACATGTCTTGCACAAGATTTAAAATGTACCACAGTGTAAAAGAAACTAGGAAGCCTTCAACAACATCACAGTGTTAGCTCAAAAACACAATTCACAGTGACAGCTTTTACAAAGATCATTATGTCACAATTATTTTTTCAAACTAACTGCCAAATAAAAAGCAAGACTGTAACCATACTGCTCAAGCAGGCACAAAGCTCCAGCTTAAGCAAACATTACAACCATAACACTGAAACACAAGATACAGGACAGGTCAACAGCTAGCCTGCATTCTTGGCAGTACTGAAGGACTGAAGCATACAACATGAAGGAAAGCATTTCTACTGCATTTTCTAACATATCCAAACAAAACAATCCATTCTACATTTCTGCAGAAACATGTGTATTAAGCATACATGTTGCATTCATTTATTATGTTTGCTTCCATCATTTAGTTTTGATGTGTGTCTCTACATACATTTTATTGCTACCAATGAACAAGAACATCTTCTAAAAATGACATAGCAGCTAATTACACTCATCCCTAACAGGACATATCTAAGAAGCCATAACTGTTGATCCGATCTGAGCAGTGTGTGGCTTTATAATCAACATCTCTGTGTGACATCATAATTTCAACATTAAAACTACAACCAAATCTAACCTTGATATAACACATTTCTTTCACATCTGTTAAAAGAGCACAAGAAACAACCCCTTCACCTGAAATACTTACAGATCTGCTGACTATGTAAACAAATGTAATTACCCTGTAGGTAATTTGACCTCTTGCAGTCAGTTTGACTACAAGTCATCTGTGACATGTCACGTTTCTCCTCAGATCTCAATCAGACAATAATACTTTCAGCTAATTTCTACAAACAAGCACATCTATATCTGTATTAAGATACCAAAATATTTGTGCTATCTAATGGTCTCCAATTCCTAGGCAGTTCTTTTGTGGTGGTTTTTTTTAAGGAAAAATATTTCTCTGCATACCACTTTTTATAACTTACTAAACTTCTAATTCCATTTGCTAACATGGCATGCTCTGCTGTAACAGAATTCATGGAAGTAGGGGGTTTGATTCTCCTTGTTATTGACTTGGTAAGTTAAAACTGGAAAAAGGATTTGAAAGAGAAAACAAGTTTCCATAAAATTAACAATTTGGTAATCATTCAAGCTTCCTCTCATCCTCTAACTCTCACCTCTTGCAAATAGCCAGACTTGTGCGAAACATTTGACACTGTCCTGCACGACATGCCTGTCTCCAAACTGTAGAGACGTGGATTTGACAGATGAATCACTCAGTGAGTAAGGAATTAGCTGGATGGTTGCAGTCAGAGTTGCAGTCAAAGTCTCCATGTCCAAGTGGAGACCAGTGATGCACAGTGCCCTCAGGGGTCGGCATGGGGACTGGCTCTTTTTAACTTTTTTGTCAGTCACATGGACAGTGGGACTGATGGCACCCTCAGCAAGTTTGCCAACACCACCAAGCTGTGTGGTGTCTGATGCACTGCAGGGAAGGGATGCCATCCAGAGGGATGTGGACAGGCTGGAGACACAAAACCAAGTGAACTTCATGAAGTACAACAAGGCCAAGTGCAAGGTCCTGCTCCTGGGTAAGGGCAATCAAAGTTCAAGTACAGGTTGGGTGGAGAATGGATTGAGATCAGCCCAAAGAAGAAGCAGCTGGGGGGTGTTGGTTGATAAGAAGCTCAACAGGACTCATCAATGTGCACTCCCAGTCCCCAAAGCCAACCGTGTCCTGGGCTGCACCAAAAGCAGTGTGGCCAACAGGGTGAGGGAGGTGAGTCTGCCCCTCTTCTCTGCTCTCACGAGACCCCACCAGGAGTGCTGCATCCTTTCCAGCACAGGAAAGACACAGACCTGCTGGAGTGAGTCCAGAGAAGGGTCATGAAGATGATCAGAGGAGCACCTCTCCTATGGAGACAAGGCTGAGAGCTGGGGGTTGTTCAGCCTGGAAGGGAGACCTTACAGCACTTCCAATACCTAAAGGGAGCCAACAAGAGAGCTGGGAAGGGACTTTTTATAATGGTGTGGAGGAATATGGCAAGGGGAAATGGCCTCAAACTGAAAAAAGGCAGGTTTAGATTAGATGCAAGGTAGAAATACTTTACTGTGAGGGTGGTGAAGCACTGGAACAGGTTGCCTAGAGAAGCTGTGGATGTCCCCTCTCAGGAGATGTTTAAGGCCAGGTTGGATGGGGTGTGATTAGTATCATGCTCTGATCAACTGAGCTAATCTCAGTTGCCTCAAAGAGGAAAACAATGGTCTAGAAACAGCAACAAAGATTTTTTCACAAGGTTAGATAAGGCACAACTAAGCTTCTAGTTAGATTTGACTAAGGCCATAAGAATGTGTGTGCCACAAGGTATAAGAAAGTGAAATTTTAAATGGTTTTGGTGACAAAGTATCCAAAATACTCTGCAGAAAATTAGTATTTTGGTTTAAATTTCCCACATCACTGTGCTAATTACATATTTTAAATTATTTTTCCATTATAGTACTCTCCATCACTATTATTGAACATTAAGTTGTGATGCTGCAACAACACTGAGAAACATGGCACCATCTGTATTGCAAATGGGTTAAGATTTCTGAATAGAATTATAATTTTCATACTGATTTTTACTGTAACAAGGAAAAAAAGTTTGCAAAAGAACTAGCACAGTGTATTAATTACTCCCATGGAAGAAGAGATCCAAGAAGCATCATCTTAATAAACTGAGAAAAAGTTTTTCTTTTCCTTACAGGAAGGACTTCGGGTTTTGTCACAGATTTGTTCCCAAAAAAAATTTGCATTACCAAAATTGGATGGAAAATTCAGTTTTCAGATTTGAAAGATGCAAATCTATAAAGCCATAGAAGTTTTTAAGTGTCCCGCTACTTTCATACCATTACTGCAGTATATAAATCAATTTGCTATAAAGCTTTTTTTTGAGAATGTGGGATAGAATCAGCCACACACTCTGCAGTCCCACCTAAACAACACACATGGCAACACCCCCCCCTTTAGTATAACAACCTAACAACAAACTCCTACATTTAACTTCCATTTGAAAAATGCATCTATAATGTCTCAATAAACAACACAGCCAGGTGGCCTCTTACACCTTTTTCTTCTATGGCACATTTAACAACAACAACATGGACAAAAAGTTAAGATGTATCACAACACTGGTATAGATAAAAGCAAAAGGCTGAAGCACAGATTCTTGCCAGGCTCAGAGAGCTATTCTCTATCAATTAAAAAAAATACCAATTACAAAAATATGACTGTGAACACAATTGCAAGCAGTTTGTCTTACACTTTGAAGAAGGATTAAAATAGCAGTATCGCGAACAATCCAAAAGTAAGACACGCAGTGTAAATGTCTGCTGGAGTTTTAAATAAACCATTTTTCTTACCTGGCACTCTGGTGAGTTTGTGTGCCTAGAGAGAGCCAAGACTGAGGTGGGGAGGGTACACCCAAACCCAAACATAGATACTGCATTCACACAAGCTTCACAGATTTGATTTCCCACAGCAGTTTCTGCCCCTCCTCACTTACAGGAGGTTCTGTAAGGGCAGCCCCTGCTCTTTCCCAAGACTCCATTCCGCACCCCAAGAACCTCTCTTCTTCCTCCCCAGCCCACAAAATCAGCACTCAGCCCAAGCACACACAACCCCTGATGTTGTTCCCCGTGTTCATCTTCCCACACATAACAGATCTTCTCCCCGTGAGCAGCACCTGCCTTCAGCCCCAGCAGCAGCAGCAGCAGCTCTGCACCCACTCAGTCAGCAGTGTGAGAAGCAGCTGCTCACACAGCGAACCCCAGCACTGCTCCTGAGCTCCAGACACTCTCCCTTTGCCAGACCAAGCAGAGGCTCTGTCCACCTCCTAACTGTTTTCCTCCAAACTCAGAGGAATACAACATTAATTTGCATCTCACAGTAAATTTGAACCAAGCCAGACTAAAACAGTTTTATGAAGGAGTGACAGAGGGAAAAAGAAGATACAGTAGCATTTTTTAATGCAAAAGAAGCTGCAGTGACATTTAAAATTTTGAAAACAAGCCATCCTACATTCATTATCCAAGACATTAGGTTATCTTATGACTGCACTTAAAACAACTTAAGCCCTTACTACAGTATATACAAACATACTGTGAATGCCCTAGCATCGTTTTCCTGTGTAAATACAAATTTTCAGCTTCACTCGATTCAAACCTTTGATCATTTTAATCTACATGTAGCTAAAACATCACAAAACCCAATTCAACTAATTGCTTGCTCCCCAAAATACAACAAGAGAAGTCCTGCATTCAGTTACAGCTTGTTCCAAGTTAAACACTTTTCTCAAACTGAGTTAAATACAGTTAGGTCTAAAGCATCATACTACAAATACAGAGCAAATCATTAATCCCTTTTTCAGGGTCTTTGTGTGATATAAAATTGCATTCTACACAACTGCCTTCTCAGCAAAGCAGTGTGGAGGAGAACAAGGGAAAATGAGCCCTGACCTGAGGGAGTAATCTCTACCTAAGAGAAAGCAGTTATTCTACCAGCACATGTGTATACATGTGAATTCCAGAAAGGTCTCCTCTTTTCTTCCAGAGCCTCTCTCATCAACAGAGAGGGCAAACAACCTCTGTGCAAGGCAAAAATGTTTAACCTTGATGCTTCCACACAAACAAGCTCTACAACACGCACACCTCTACACATCCTCCAGAATGTGACTCACAGCACACACAGCAACCAACTGTGCAGTAACTGAGTGGCTGACCCCTCTCAGACATCCCAAAAGCACATGGAATTGAGCACTATAGTATAATTGCTCAGGGACTACTTATCACAAATATGCACTTACATAAAACTTCCCAAAGGTGTCACTTACTGTGCACACTTTATCTGTGTGTTCCCAACTGGAATTTCTGGTCATGCAGTAACCTTGTGAGTAACAGGATGCCTGTGCAGCAGCATCCACCCATCCAGGCTGCAGGCTCTGCATCTGAAGGATTTCTGCCCAGGCAAAATTTCCGTGAAGAAATTGACGTCATGTCCAGGAAAAGACAGGGATATGTGTCTCAAACCTTTTCCAAGAACTATCATGTTAATATGCTCATATAGTCCTGAACATTCAGGGCTCAAGATTTTTGAGGGTTAAGATGCTGAATATTCTCAGTATAATTTAGAGTCCAATGTGGCAAGGAAACACAGTACACAGCAAAGCAGAACACAGCAGCACACAGAAGAAGCAACTACTTCTGTCAACACGAAATCTTCCAAATACTTTACCATGATTTGTTTCTACTACAGAATTTTCAGTAACTCAGGTGAGTTTCTGTACATGTAAATCAAGATGCTCTTACTTCAAACCATTCCTTTCCCTCCTCTCACAAAAAAACCGTACACATACAAGGCAGGAACTACAGCAAGAAAATGTAGTTTCCTAAATTAAAAAGAGACCAGTAATGATTGATCTATAGCCAAATGTTTAACATATTAATACATTAGAAGAAAATTCATCTAGTAAAAATAACTAGCCAAAATAGTGCTACAACCTCACAATTAACAGCACTATTTTAAGAGCTGAAACTTTCAGAAACTCTTCATAGCCTGGGCACAGAGTTCAAGCCACTGTGGAAGTCTGGTTATTGTTTCCACACACGCTAGCGGGTCGAGGTTGCTGACACTCCTTGTTTCTTTGTGCCTTGACAACTCTGTTGAACAAACTGATTCTCAGAACACATTCTTTCTAACTTGTCCTCCTTGCAAGCAACTCAGGATCAAAGCTATATCATGCTCACACATTGCTGCAAATTAACAACAACCTTGTAAATCAAATATAATCCCATCACATTTGTTTTATTCAAATCTCTCTCTAACAGTGCCTCTGCAGTTTGTCTCCTGGGGCTGTGCAACCAAGTATGAGGGCTGTTTATTGGCACAAGTACTTTCCTAGTAATTTGTAACAGAAAAAAGATTTAGTTCAGCCCATCTCCGAACTGTCTGAGGAAACTTACACATTCATGGCATTGATACATAAGACCACAATGTATCTGCAGGCTACTATAGCAGAATTTATGCTTGATAAACACTGAAAACTTTTAAATTCTTTTGGAGCATTACATAGTAAAATTATGTACAGTCACAAGCAAAAAAAAAAGGGAGTTCTGTTGTTTGCAGTTAGATAGATGGGTGGCACATCTGTGGGAAGCATCCACAGGAACAGGCAGAAAGCTGCATGAAAGCTGAGGAGACAACCAGAAAAACAGCTGGAAGCACAGCTCTGAAATACTGTTAAGTAATTGCTTTTTAGGCAGAGACTAGCTGGAATAAAGCCTTGCACTTGTGAGCAAGGAAACTGCTTTCTCTTCACTTTCTGCCATGCTCAGAAAAAACAAAACATAGTGCATTATAAATAAAACTAAATGATAGACTTACCAGTGCCTCATCTTAAAAAGAAACAACTTTCAGGATTCTAGTCCTAAAGATTGTATCAACAATGAAAAAAAGCTTTTCTTTTATCCCGCAGCAAATAAAGTCGTAATTACACAGCAGGAATAAGGTTACTGAGTAAGACACTACTTTTAACTGTGAGAGGGAAAAAAATCACACTTGAAAATAAAAGTAAGTAATTTTTTTATGTTTTTCTAACACTGTACGTTCATGGCTCCTAGCTACAGAAGTGGCTGTTTATTGTCAATAACAGTAAGAGATTAAAAATAAACAGATAAGGGAATCTGCTAAAATACAAGCAAATATATTATGTATTTTAAGGGATCAAATTATATTACAATAAAGGGCAACTCTCACATATCTCATGCAAACATCAATATTATTTAGTAATGAAACACACTGTCATGTTGCTCTTGGCATAAAGAGAGATAAATCTGGCATATGTCAAGAATAACTAATATAATTTAGATTAGAAGGGACTTCTGGGGGTCATCTAGCCCAATCCCCTGCTTGAACCTAATTTCATCACAATTGCTACTTCAAAGCTGGAGCATTCCTGCCAGCTGTAGGTCTTCCCCAGCTAAGATTTATTTTGGAAGTGTCATATTGACTTTAAAAATCAGTGTAACTCACTCTTTTTGTGCTAGCCCAAATCTCTGTTGGTTCAAATTATGGTATCATTTACTTGTCACTGCTGGTTTAACTTATTCTTGAAACTGCCTACATGGAAATTCTTCACCACCAACCCCTCCCCAAGAATCTACTCCAGTATGCAACTATACTCACCACTACAAAAACTGTCTACTGTCTAACCTTCCTCTTCCATTCAATTTCAGTCCCTTATGTCCTGTTATTCACTATGGACACAAACAATAGGTCATGTCTTTTTTTTTTTTTTTTTCTCTTTTGGTAAGAAATTCTTGGCAAGAAGTTTTAAAACATTTGAAAGTTATCTTCCTGACTGACTTATCACACCCCATTTTTAAGATAAGGAATGTCAAGACACTGGCCCTTCCCTTAGAGGGTAGACTTTCTGGATCTTTGATCACTTGTTGCTTCTTTGAACCCCATCTAATGAATGTATTTTCTTTCCAGTGCACCATCCCAAAGCAGGCAGAGCACAAAGCAAAGCAAAAAGAACACTTCCTCTATCTTGCTGGAGCAGTAGACTTCACACTTATTTCCTTACACCTCTTTTTTAAACTTCTGTTGTTTTCTGCAATAATGTGATGATCACATTTCACATGACTGTCATTCCTATAATGCCAACATCAAATTTCTTGCCAATTTTCATGTGTACATTTGATTTTCTTCTTCTTTACTGCACCCCATATTATGACTGGGGCACTTTCACCTACCTTCAAGCCACTATTCACCCTACTTCCTGACTCAGTTGCCAATTTGCCTAATCTGTTTTAAACTTCAGTCTCTTTGTCTGCCTTTGTTGCTCCTCCCATCATGGTGCTGTTTGAAACCCAATAAGAATCCTCTGATTCTAATAATCTAGATTTACTAAGGAAAGTATCAACTACTGTCAAAAAATGACAGATCACTGCAAAGCCCCATTTACTCACTTAAAAATGCTAAAATGAGGTACGAGTGTCAAATGCAACTGTCTTTCCTCTCTTGTCTAAATTACCCCCATGACAGTCTCAATAGTCTCTGGTTGTGAGCAGCAACCAGCATTTTGGAGGAGTTGTTACCAAAAACTGGTAAAACTAAAACTCCTTAACACCAATGTAGTATTAAGAAGCAGGCAGTCTGTATTTGGCTGGATGCACAAGAGGGTATCTAATGGAAGCACAGAAGACTCAGGCTGAAGAACTAAAAGAACCCACACTGAGCAAAAGTATGGGCTTTCCCCAACTCTAAGACTAGGCTGTAATCAAGAGCAGTACCTCAAGGTGTTGGCTGAGCCAGACCCCATTAAATACTGTGGTAACAACCAAGTTTTATAATCTCATTAACTGATGAGCTAAGCTAGCTCACAGGTTACAAAAAATGCAAGGAACAAGGCAGTGCTGCAAAACTCCTTTGGTAGCAATCCTTTTCACTGCAGTTCTCCAAAAATCACCGATGCCAGAAGAGATCTGCTTCAACAGTCGTAAGACAGACACCAAGATGCTGCAGACCTAAACACTGTCCCACCTGAACAGCTACACAGCTCTTCAGCTTTATTCACCTGGGACAGGGTGTTCACTACATGTACATGACTCTCAGTAACCATACCAAACCTGCACTAGCTGATTTGCTTTAATGAAATTCAACTATTTTTAGTACCAGTAAGCTATAGGCCAATATCTCGTTGAAAACAAGCTTAAAGTGTATTTTAGATAACAACAGAGTAACATTCATGTACTAGTGTTAAAAAGAAAAAGGAAACTCTTACTTCCTTTAATTTCAGCTCCTAGAAGATCTGCAACAGAATTTCCAAAGGAAACCAACATTTCCCTTCTGTTTAACAGAAATGAAAGAGCTCTCTCTTCTCCAACCTGGCATAAACTGTTATAAGTACTTTCCACTTCAGCATCCCAGCCTATCCCTTCCCTTCACTTTCCCTGTCTTCACTCCTCCCAGTCTGTAGTCCTTTTAACTTTTTTGGTTGGTTGGTCTTTACTCACATCAATGGGAAATGAGCATCTAACTCTGAAAATCAGAACACGCAGTCAGAAGGCTGTAGCAGCATTTACATGCATAACAGCTTCTCTTAGGATCCATGTAGAAACTAGGGTAGGTTATGGTTGCAGAACACTAACATGTAGTTCTCAGATTTCCCACCTGTTCTTAAAGAGAATATGTATAACCACTGCCAAGGGTGAAGATAGATAGATAGATAAATAGATAGATAAATAGATCCATCGATCAAACAGATTCTGTCCTCCTTGCCTTGTTTCCTCTGTGGTTCTTCCTGCAGGACTCTTTTTCCTCTGAGGATAAATATTCCTGCTTCTCACTCCAAAATTAGCCACCACTGGCTGAGGCTTTTTGCTTTAGTCTCAGTTAGGTTTTGTTATCCTTGCGAAGTTTAGATGTTTTTGAACACCTAGGATTAGTTTGGCTGAGAACAAGCATGGTTATTCTACTTTTGTGAACACAGGAGAGAGAAGATGACATTTTTACTATAAAACCCAGGCCATTTTCTCTCCAAATGAGAGGAAACGTCATGCTTAAAAAAAGAAAACACACTTGGCCTTCATTACTTAAGCATAAGTGAATGTTTAATCAACTAGGAAGCTAGATAAATATCTCAAAAGTTCTCCTGGAGGTCTTCATATGGGAATTTGCATCGGTGTACCAAAATAAGCCATGCAGAGAGGAAATCCTGCAGCTATGACAACACCCTTGGATAAATTGAAAACCAGAAGTTTTTCAACTAATTCTTCATCATTAAAGAAGAATTATGAAATACACTAATGGTTTCAGGGTGCTATGAAAACAACATAGTTTAGCCAGTCCTGCAGGGATTAATTGCATCACATTTTCACAATACATATTGCATACCTGTTCTCACCACTTCAAGTAGCCAAACATCTTCTAAAAGTAATGCAAGACACTGCCAACAACTGTCCTTGACTGAATAAAAGTTACCTACTTTAAATGAAAAAACACTTGAATTTCATCCTACCATGCCTGACTAATTCAGTAAAGTTATTTACCTTCCTTCCCAATTTCCACAGCCATCAAGAAGTTTGTTGATCCAAGAAGGGGAGGTTCTTTACCATTATGGAGCACATGGCTCTTCCTGGAACATTACATACTCAGACCAATATTCACATTAAAGAACAAAGCACCAAGACTACACACTTCACATAGCATACAACAGCTTTGATGTAATTTTTGTGACTGATCTAATAGGTATGCAGTACTGTTCTGTACTGGTTAGATCTCTTTAAGAGCAGAGTCTTTAGGGCAAAAAGCCCACCACGTTTCTAAAGCTCACAAATGAGGTGGTGAAGACCAGTGACCCTGAGCAGGTCAGTAGTACCAGAAAACACAATTCAGTCAAAAGAGATGGTATTAAGCATAAAGTTATTCCTTGTGTAAGAGGTCAGTTTTAGAAGGAACTCAAGGACATCTTACACTGAACTGTGAATGTGAAGTGACTGCAGATCCTTTAAAAGTGTTTCTTCTGCACACCACAGTAATAAACATTTTTTAAGATTCCATATCCAACATCTACTTCATTCATGCTAACCATAGTACATTTTTAATGCTAGAAAGTGGTCTTAAAACTGATGTGCAAGAATCCCCCGGGAGAGGTCTTTCCCAAGGGCATTCAGGGCTTGTACTGCTTCCTTACAAACACCAGTGCTTCTATGCATTGCATGAAGTCCAGAAAGCCACAGAGATCTTGGACTAATTTTGAAGACTCTCTGCAATGACCAAAGATATTTCAGACAACCTCCTTCAAACGCAGTTATATAAAAACCAAAACCATGTAATTGGTCATTTCATGCAAACAGCACTATCTGCCTTGTGAAATGTTATTCACATAATCAAACCTCTGGGTAAGATACAGCCATGCTCTTTCCAGCAATGGCACTTCAAACAGAGTATTTCCTTCAGCTCCTGATAACTTCTCAGCACATCTTAAAGTTTGTAAAGCATTGTTCTGCCGTGCTTTAAAGTAGTACCACAGTCTGTATCACTTAGAAGTGTCTAAATCCTATCCTGCGTAGACTAAGACTACATATATTTACTAGAGGAATATATGATCTACAAAAATATCACATCATCCCAGTCTAATTGGTATTCTACAAATGATGCTGCATTTTAAGTGATAATTATCCAAGATCTTAGTTTCTAAATTAAAGTTAATCACTTGAAAACTGATTACGGTTGTTAAAAAAAAGAATTATGCTTCTGCTTTAAAAAGCAGAATTTGTTTTAGTTATCATTGAGCCATTTGAGGGAGGTTGCTTTTCCTTTAAGAAAGTGTAAAATAGCATTTTCTTTCTAATGGTAGATTTAATTTGCTGTCCAAAGATTAAAAAATACCTACAGGAGCCTAAATGTAATATAAATGTAATGAACAATAAAATATGATGATCAAATAATGTGACATCCCACAGCCCTTCAGTGAATGGGAACAGCAAGCTATGTTTGCTTCTAACCTAGCCACTCAAAAATTTGTAATGAAAACATTAACAATGAATTAAAATACCATCCCACAAGGCTATAAAATTACATTGAACTGGAAAGAAAACCTTAACAAATATTTATCATCAGATTCTGAAACTTTTCCACTGTGCATTGATTGAAAATGTGGTACTGAATTAAGTCAAATCTGTTTTGATTTTGAATAACCTGTGAAAAAATTATAAGAATGTTCTATGTATAAATTTCTCTTGAATAATATTATTTAGACTTCCTTTTCATAACTGTGATTTATGATTAATTAATACATTATTGATGTCATTACACTGTTTTTTATTTCACAAATTATCATTGTAATGCTCAACAGCAAGATCTCGAAGAAGATAAATGCAGAACTTTTATAGCAATGTTAAGAAGGTATTGATTCTAAGCATTCAGATGGAAAACAAAAGTATAAAAAAAACAGAGCAGTCTAACTAACAAAAGCTTAAATTGTCACAAAGTTCCATATATTGTATACTCTCCAAATAGCAGGTTTTTGTTATTTTACCAGAGACTTTTCTTTGTCATGCTTTGCAAAAGAGAACAAGACTTGTATATCATGCATCAGGTAAGAAAGAAAAAAAACTGAGAAAGAACATCATAGATACATATCTTTGCTGAAGTGAAAGCAAAACTCTTATGAGGTTCTCAAGCAAGAAATTAGTAAAACTGTAACTACTGAATTTGTCATTAGTCAAAATGAAGAAAGTACTACTCACAGTGCTGTTCAGACACCTTTTTTTGTCTCTTAGGCACATCTACGCTTTTGTTGTCCAATTTAAAAATCTATATATTACCATAACCTTGAGAACCTGACATTTTTCCTGCTGCTTGCATTCAGAAGAGCAGCCTACCAACCAACTGCTACAGCAGAGATCACACCACAAAGCATCTGCTTCTTCCACAAGTGCCCCATGGAAAAAAAAAATCAGCATGCCACAGAACTCATCTGCTTCTGTTATACTTAAATAAGAGTTACAACAGACAGTATTCCTGGAAAACTTCAGCTTCCTCTAATTTATTATTCCTTTAAATAACCTGAGGCACACCTGAAAATATTTTCTGCAGAACAATCAGAACAAACAATCACTGAAGATGAAATTAGTTTTAAAATTACTTGATCTTTAAAGGACATAGTCTGCTATCTTTCAAGAGATCAGATGTTTATACAATAAAAAAACCCAATCCTTTCTTCTTCTAGAAAACATTGCTGAACAAGTTTATTTGTTTTACTGAAGGACAAAACCAAATCTTCTTATTACCATAAACAATCCAAACCCTTAGAAAAACTGAATTTTTCAGGGTTCACAGGGAGTGCAGTAAGATCAAAGAGAGATGAACAGGTAAAAGTCTACTGCACAAAACAGTTACCTAAGTATTTTATAAAATTGCTCATGTTATTTTAATAGATGCACACCGTACATTTGTTCATATTATTTGCATCAATAGATGAAAGGTACATTTGTTCATATTATTTCACTTCTTATACAGTACTTTGACAAAAAGTATTTTAAATTTTTTTCAAAGACAGCAAAAAATGTCTTTAAACAGTGCTGACTGGCAGTTTGCCATTGCCATCAGTAAATCACCAGGGAAGACAGAAAGCAGCACCAAAAATAACATTCTCTAGTTAGGTCCATTGGCCATATGGTGCATGTGAAAAAAATAAATAAACCACCAACCAAAAACAAACATATGTTTCTCCAACAACCATAAACCAGGAAACAAAAAATAGTAAAATCAAACCACAACTCTTCAGCCTTGACCAACCCCTTCCTCTAAGAATAGCATTTGTTTTTATTCAGGTACTTTTTTTTCCTTTTTAAATCAGAACCACTCAAAGTTAATTTTCCTTAACTTACTAGCAAGGGTTTCTTTCTCACCAAAGCAGTACCTTCTGTAGCAGAGCTACTCAACAAGCAATTTACAGATTGCTAACATACAGCAGCAGCACACAGCCATATGAAGGTCAATTTGTTTTGGAGCTTTTTACTCACCTTTCCCATTTTGCCATGCAGTGTACCAGGACAGACTGAGGAAAGTAGTGATGAATACTAACACGGTGGCCACAGTTCCATTTCGGAGCCTCATCTCATTTCAGCATCACACTTGTTTATGTTCTGTTAGTGATGAGGACCTATCTGTTGGGCTTGCTGCAATGAAGTCAGCTGAAGTACTCCAGCAGCAGCTGGACAACAGCAACACAAAACGTAGCTCTCACATATCAGTCGTATCATAAATCAATCCATTCCAAACTGTTGTATGCTTTCTTATAGTTCTCATCAATCCCGCTTCTCTTTATTCTTCTAGTACTGTTTAATGGAAACAAAATTTTAACAGATTATGCCAAAAATACTTAGAAGAGTCCCCCAAGAACCGAAATACACTACACCCTCTTTGTTGTGTCTTACACGCACCTCCCTCTCACTGCCTCAGTCTTGGCTAAGAGAATAGAACTTGTGAGATTACTGTGTGCCTTTTCTAAGGCTGCTTGCATCTGGGGGAGCTGTATTTCACAGGAATTTGGTCACTGAAGGACAAACATACCCATCACCAACACTACAATTTTATTCTCAACTCAAGGCAAGGTCATGTGTCACCTGGCAGGTGTCAAACTGACAAGAGCTGCTTTCAGGATGCAGCAACTCAAGGCCCCACTCCTAAGACCTCACTTTAACAAAACCCCTCTGAAATCAGTGAGGCCTCATGTAATTGCAGAAGCAGAACTGCCTCCAGTGAGCTGAGAGACCAGAGCTTTGAACACCATGTACAAACCTACATCGCTCATCTTTTCTCTGCTCAGTGCAAGACGATTTGATCCATCCACAACCATTTTTTTCCTATCTCAGCTGCAGCTAAAGCACAGACTATAGTCATACATGCAGAGACTGCTCAATCTATACCAACCAAGAAGCCAGAAGCCTCCAAAAAGCCATATGACTGTATCCCTCCTCTATCTCTACCACACAGGCACAAATATAAAACATAAGTTACCTATAGTTCAGTTTTATCCCTGAGGAAGGTTTCATATCCTGGTATTAGAAAATCAACAACTGGCCAAACACAGCCAGCATCTAATCACACTGTCCTAGGGAAGACAAAGAGAGTATAGGGCAATAAATAAACCAACTTTAAAAGAGAGGGGAGAGGTTTTCAAAGTATTAAATCATCCTTTACAGTAGTCAAATATTAGCAGTCAACATCCTTTCAAGGCACTGCCAGGTTTTTTCCCCCACTATAAACTGTATCTGAAACATGTTACCCAGCAATAAATAACTTGCTCTGCATTTTCCTTGGAAGCAACATCTGTCACCTTCTTGCCTTGCTGCATTCAGAACAGGGGAAATAATACTTTTTTTTATTATGGTACCAAGAGACTCCAGTCAAATCTGAACTACTCTTCCCAAGTTTGTATCACAGCACATATTACCTTTACCAAAGGGCTCACAAAACAAGGCATAACCAACAGGCATGGTTAACTAAAGAACAGAAGCGAACAATAAAGTTACAGAACTACACGCTCTTGTGCTCAAGTCTCAGTCACAATATCCACAGGTCACAGGAAGTGTTTACCTTTGGACCACAGTTACCCCACCTATAATGCTAGTAACGTGCTCTGCTTTGAGGAATTTCATGCACAGATAGGTTTGTGGCTTTAAACATTAACTCAGCCCACAGTGCCTACAAGGTAGAGAAAAAATGCATGGGAAGTAGAGAGAGTGGATGGTAAAATTCTGTGAGAAACAAAATAATGAACTGGAATAGAAAGAACTGCAAAAAGCCTTATGATATGAGAAACCTGAGCTCAACATAATGAGAGACAAAAACAACTGAGACACCTATAGTGAGCTAACACAGAGAGCACTCATCAGTATTATCAGTACCAGCACTCTGAATAGGAGATGGACGTAATAAGAGCCGGAAGTGTGGGCAGTAATACTGAGGTGATAAGATAAAAGCCTTGATGAACTTTAAGAGCAAGAAGAGGCAAAGATCCCAAGTCCCAAAGTTTTATGAGGATTGCCTAAGTGAATTTAAGAAGTTCACGTGATTCCCACACTACCAGAATAAGCAACTAGGATACTGACACTAACAGTCTAACTCAGCTGAAATGTTTCTGAAGCAAGGATGCCTAAAGTCTTACCTACCATCCTTATTATTTTAGCATCCGTCAGAACTCTCTGGAGCAGCTCAGGTGTGCACAAAGGACCAGGCTGCAAGCTAGAGGGATTATCCCAGTGGGGGCAACTGACAGCTGGTCCAACGTGCTAACAAGAGAGGGCAACCAGGCGAGTAGAAACATCATCTGATAATGCAAGGAAAGCAAACCGTCTGCCTTGCCAGAAAATGCAGGCATCATTTTTACATTTGCTGCAACAAAATCAAGATGTTGCGATCAGGGCCTCTCACTGTGCTATCTGAATCCTCAAAAACACAGTCAGAAAAAATTCAGAAAACAAGCAATTCTGAAAACAGTAGCAACAAGACTCAACCAGCAGTCAGTATGCACAAAATTGTGTCAAATCGATAATTATCATGGGTTTGAGTTGGCTGGTTCTGCTTTCATCCTTCTCTTTGGGTGTTGGAAGCACTCCTCTTAGCAAAGGCACCAGCAGCTCAGCTACAGCTCAGCAGTACTTAGATGATTATTCAAGCATTTCGCTATATCAAACTGCATACATCAAGGCCATGCATGAACCAGACACGTTCCAGCTCTTAAAAACGCATATAGCTAAACCAGCAGAAACACATATGTAGATGCACATAAATTATTTAACTCCCAGGTGGTCACTTTAGGTTTGTTCAATAATTTACAACACAATCTAAACAGATTTAACTGAGGGGTAATCCAGTTTAAGATGACAGCGTATAACTAGACGATAGCGTATATGATAGCGTAGAACTAGACAGATGAAGCCTATGAAATTTGCCAGTGCAATTATAACCTGAACCTTTCCCAATGCACACCAAAGGGAATGACCCGGCTGGATGCTGAAGGCCATGGGCGCCGAAGGTGCTGGCACCTCTCAGATGCTGAGCAGAACCCTACCAAATCACGTCTTAAATAAACTAAGAAGTTTCTGCTTGTACCCAGACACTCCCAAAATACATGCAAAGCATATTCCCAACCTCAATCCATAAAAACTGATACACTCCAGTGCGCCTGCAAAGGCTCTTCACATAGTTGCTGAAGGGTTGGATGGTGCGGGAACGCAGCACGAAGCGTGCCAGACTTCCGAGAGGATGAGCCAGACCCCATCCTGCCGGGAGGGTGCGAAATCACCTACCGCGGTAGCACTGCTGTACTGAAAAGGTTGCTCTTGAAGGCACGGAAAAACAGCCCGTGAGGAAACGGCAGCTAAGAGGCAAAGGCGGCGAAGACCTGCTAAACAGGGGCTTTTACACCTTATTTCCACTGACACGCTCTAGCACAGCCCGCGGCGCACAACCGGCCGCCGCCACCCGCCGCCCTGGCATCCCGCAGCCCTCAAAACCGGGGAAAAGGGATCGGCTGCCTCCGTGGAAACCGTCCTGAGTTAGTCAGGACCTCCGCCGGTGTCCCTCCGCCCCGGTCGCAGCTATCTTGTCGGGGAAGCGAAAAATCGGGTGGTGGTGGTGGCGGGGGGGTTACGGGCACCGGGCGCCGCCAGCTCTGCCGGGCGGCAGAGGGCGAGAGCTGACGGGGACGGAGGGAGGGAGGCAGGGAAGGAGAGCGCCGGTCCGGGGAGCTGCGCGGCGCCCGGGGCATCGCGGCGAGGCTGCGGGGGAAGGAACAGACACAGGAAACTGCAAACTCTGACGAACGCCCCTACGATCCCAGCGCGCGGGGAGGAGGAAGGGTGGGAAGAGGGGTATCCCCCAGGCACCCCAGCAAGAGAGGGAGAGGGCGCAGCGCCGCTCTGCCCCGGACCCCCGCGGGCACCCCCGAGCAGCGGGCAAAGGGAGAGCGGGGCAGCAAGTCCTGCGGAGGAGCGGCCGGCGCTCCCGGCACCTCCACGCAGGTGCACGGGAGCGCAGAGGGGAGCGGGCGGGCAGATGACGGAGCAGGACGGCCCCCAGTCTCCCTCCGGCGACACCGCAGAGACCCGCGAGGAGGGGAAGCGCCTCCGCCGCACTCCCGCACCAG
>VXAC01003728.1:57542-79134 GCA_013399225.1 Rhipidura dahli | reverse complement strand
CCTGGCCCCCCCCCGGAGCCGAGCCGGTGGTCCGCAGGGGCGCGGAGCGCGCAGGGGCAGCGAGACGCGCTGACCGCCGCTGTCATCCTCACCTGTGCGCGGCGCTCCGGCACGGCGGACCCGCGGGGCACGGGAGCTGTGCGGGCTCCGCCGAGGCTCTCGCTCCCCTTCCCCGCCCGCCCCCCGCGTCAGCGGCGCGCCCGGCCCCGGCGACCGCCCCCCGGCCCGAGCACCATGGAGCGCGCGGAACCCCGCCCCGCCCACCCGCCGGCGCAGCGGGCAGCCAATGGGCGCCGCCGCGGATGGAGCCAGTCATTGGCTGGGCCGCCTGTCGCTCTCTCCGGCCGCGGCTATAAATGGCCCTGTCTAGCAAAGCCTCCCTCAGTGGCTGCGGCGGGAGCTGGCAGCGGGGGTGGTGTTGCTGAGCGGTGGTTTCGGCAGTGTGTTACCTTTTTTGGAGGCGCTTTCGGGGGTTTACGGTTTCAGGAGAGCCCCAGGAAAGGCTTAGCCGTGCCAGCGCTTGGGTTCTCATTGCCCCTTGGTTAGCTGCGGGAGGTGCACCTTGAACTTTGGTCAGGGCTGAGCCCCTGGCCTGCTCCGTGGGTGTTTCTCCATCTGCCTCTCAGTGCCGCACAAGCCACATGTATCGGTGCCCCGTGGGACCTCACGGGGCTCACCATTTATAAGAAGTCACAGTCATGAATTTCACCATTTAAGTTCATACCCTGCTAATAAACACCTCCCGGAGCTTGGATTGAGAGCTGTTGAAATTAAAGAGCAGCTTGTTTCGTCATGCCAATAAAAGGAACCCTCTGTGCTTAGTCCCGCTCTGGGCAGGGTGTTCTCGTGCAGTGGCATGTGGGCCGCCCACGAGGTGGTTACACAGGTACAGCCGTGAGGGTATGGAAATGAACTCGGTTTCCTCCTGAGGTTCCCGCACTGCGCAATCACTGAGAGAAAGTCAGAGGCAGCTTCACTCTATGGGTTCACTATTTAGGACCATGATGTTGCTGTTCTGTAAGTAATCCTCTATCTTCAGTGGTTCGTTTCATGGGTTCCAGGAATTCCGTGCGTCTTTTAGGGTCTGAAAACTCCCATTCAGATCAGATGGCACCCTTAGCTTAGGGTAGGACCCTATCTACCTCACAAGAGCTCTGCTCTTCATGTGTAGTGCTAACAGGTTGGCGATGTTCAATCCTCTTCATGGACTTGATTTCTTCCCCTTTTCAGCTTGTCTTCTCCCTACTTCAAAGTCCATAGTACACATTTTAATTCTCCATAGAATTATAGAATCATAGAATGGTTTGGATTGGGAGGGACTTTAAAGGTAATCTACATCCAATGCCCTTTTGCCATGGGCGGGGATACCCATCACTAGACCATGTTGTTCAAAGTCCCATCCAACCTCGTCTTGAACACTGCCAGGGCTGGGGCATCCACAACTTCTCTGGGAAACCTGTGGAGTTTTATTCTCCATTAAGGCTCTTAAGCTAGATATCATGGGATAGTTCCCCACTAGAACTTTAGAAACTGTGGAAAAATCTTGCAAGTTATTCTGTCTGAAAAGTGACATTTAACAGGTTTCCATATGCTTTCATTTTTTCTTACCAGTGCTTCAACACATTACAGTATTTTTACACCTTCGGGTACCTGCACAGTAGCCCTCAGTGATTTTTCTGTTTTTCTCAAAGATTTCAAAGAGGGTCTGGTGGCAATTCAGGCAGATTGCAATAAAGAAGCTCAGGAGAAGTTTGCAAGGTCTTGACACCCAGGCTGTTCTGTGATTTTTCTCATTGAGTGGTGAGAATTTATTATGTAAATGTGTGCTTCAATCCTCCCTTTTACAAAGGAGTGGAATGCGGTGGATTTTTTATTGAAAAACAAATTTAGCACAATAACTTTCAAACAAAAATTAGAGTGTGCATGTCCTCATGCACACAGACACATCTATGGCAGAATTTTCTGTAGAGATCCCAACGAGCTAAAAACATTAAAGGCACCATTGTTTGCATCTAATAGATTAGTGCTGCTTAGGGATATGAATTTTTGCATTTCTGTGCTGGAAAAAAAACTGGCAGAGACATTTTCAAATAAAAGTCCTTTTGTCAGGAGAGCTTAGTCTGCTGAAGAAAAGACTCTGTTACAAGATGAGTATAATGACAGTTATTTCACAAGGACTGTCTGAGCTTTCCTACTTTTTGTCCTTTCACTGATTGAACGTTTGCATTAGGAAGGTTTGCTGACTGGATCTTGACAGTATCCAATTAACTATTAACTTCCCCAAACAATAGAGTATGTGTAATGGAGTTGTTTCTCTGATATCTTCCCCTCTAGTTAGTTTCCTGAGTAAGAAGGCAAAGTTCAAAATGGGAAAAAAAATCAACATTGCCCTCATCTTTCCTACTACAGCAATAATCAAATGCCTCTTGGCATATTCCACTGCTTGATGCATGGCCAAAGTGCACAGTGAAGGAAATGCTGGAGCTGCCAGTGGAAAGGAGTTGGGACAGGCACACTAAAACATCCTTTACTTCTGGTGAGGGTGGAAGCCCCCTTTTAGGCCTGAACAATATTTAATGCTGGCAAATTTCTGAATTTGTTCTTCCTGCTGAGTTATTCTTTCATCCTACAGCCACTGCTGTTCAACTGGAGTATCCATGTGAAATGGGAGATGATTAAACAATCCCAAACTCCCAAAATTGTATTTAAATACAAGTGTAAGATACATACACTAGAACAACCTTAAGGGGGGAGACCTCAGGGGAAAAAATAAAATTTAAAAAATACGGGAAGTTTAAATCCCTAGTGTTCCAGCTTTTGTTGCTGGAAAAAAATTACCAAGGAGCTTGCTATTCTATACCAGCGGGAAATAAAACAACCCAAGGGAGAAATGAATAATAATATTTCAACAGAGGGAAGCTTTCATGGTGAGAGATTTTTGCTAAGGTATTACCTAACTATCAGAGTAAAGACAAAGAGGTAAAAGATGCTCCAGGCCTGCAATAATTTTGTATATGCTGCAGTGGCTGCACACCTGGACAGCCAACTTCTACAGAGCTGTGTGGGTGTTTCTATTCATCAGATCTGAAGCTTGTTTTATCCAAGCATTTTCCTGATTCCTTCAGAATCACAACACTCTTCTTGTTCTTGCATTTCACTGTGCTCGTGTTCTGGCTTTCCCAGACACTGGGAAAGATGCAAAAAAGGTAGAGGTGCTTGGCAGTGGCAGCAAAAATCTTAATGGTTGTTTGGCTGAAAAATGTCCATCTGAAAATTGTCTGCATCTCCCAACTAAAAATTGAGCCCTCTCTTAGAGACAGGGTTTATTCCCAACCTGCCACTTAGCCTTGTTTTTTAACAGAGCAAATTCCTCTCAGTGCTTCTACCTCTGTCTCACCTCATTTTTTCTTTTTTCAGCTGTAAACCATTCATGACCAAATCTTTTTTGCTTTATGTTAGCTGAGCACCTCACTCAGAGAAGCTGTATTTCTGCTGGGCCTTTTCTACACTCCCGTGTCAACAATGAACAAAGAGGGGCACAAATGCACCCAGTGTGTATCTCAGCAGGACTGGCCATGGTTGCTTATTGCCCCTGCAACTGGTCTGGGCCCCAGGCTGGCTCCTGCTTAAGGCCACGTGCCATCCCTACGGTACATGGATGGGGGAAGGAAAAGCCAACTACCCTTCAACCACATTCTTAAACCCTGTGTGCTGAGAAGCTGGGCTTCAGGTCATGGCACAGCACAGGGAGGATTTGAGGCACTCACATGGCACCATGGCAGGGCAGCAGGAGGCCAGGCTCATGGGAAGGGAAGAGGAAGGAGATAGAAGGGGAGCTTTCCCATCCCCTTCATGTGACTAGGTTAAATGGTGTGTGCATGACAATACAGAAGGTTTTCCCAACTCACAGAATGATCTCATACCCATGGAAATTCAGATCTCATTCCACTTTTGTACATGTAAACTGAAACAAATGAAAGTCTCAGCTGCTGATCTAGTTTGCAAAATACAGTTTTTGGTTTGTAGTATTGTAAACTTATTTTATACACAAAGCTGCAGTAGAGTTCATGGCTTGTGTAGCACCTGTTGTAGTGCTAATACTCAACAAGTAAAGGGATGGAGAAAATCATATTGAAATACAATTGTATATACAAAATCTTAGTAGCCATAAAATACCACATTTAGGTAATCTTTATTCTGTCTTTTCTGGGGCAACATTATGAAATAATCTTGTGTTGTGATGCCACATCTCTGTACAGAGCTGTTTCACTCAAAAATCAGGCATGATCCTTTCCAGTAGCTAAATGTTCCACTTTAACAAGATAAAAACTGAGGTGTGAGAGAGAGCAAATAATCTGTCTGAGAAGTCTTTTGGGAAGGTAGGAACAGAGCTTTGTCTCCAAACCTACAGAATCATAGAATCATTTAGGTTGAAAAAGACCTTTAAGATCGTTGGGTCTGTGTTTCTTTACCCTCACCACCACATCACTGTCATTTCCCTCTCTGTGGAGATTCTGTCTGAGCTGCAAATGCCTCTGCCATATGCTCAAAGGTGATGAACACTCACAATTATTCATCTCCTTCTGAAGGCAGAGGCTTTTAAATGCATTTGTACTGTTACATAAACATGAACCTGAAAACTGTGAAGTTCATATTGTGCCAATGTTGCTGATGGTAGCTGAGGTCCAGTGTCTGGGTAAAGAGCAGTCAAATACACTTATATTGAAGAGACAGCCCAAGTGAAAGACCCTCACATTAAGAATTAAGGATTTTGATTGCCAACTCATTTTCCAGTCGCCTGCTTCATGGTACTGCTTTCCTAGAGTTAAAGGAAAAAATTTCAGGAAAATTTTGATAAATAGACTTCACACACTGGATGGTTTCATTGTAAGCAAAACCCACTGTGAAGGTGTCTCCTTTAACTTACTTTGGGGCAACTTGGTGGATGATCCACTGACAGCTGGGAACCTGCAGTTAAAGGGAAGTCTGAATTAGGTCCTCAGCAAGTGTGGGTTTCTGGAGCTCTTCTTCTTCCAAAGGTCTGTTTCACTCTTCCCTAGATAAACGGAATACCTATAGGTACAGACAGCACGGCAAAAGAATCCAAGGCAACTTGCACAGGCAAAAATAAGATATTTTAGAAGGGTCTGTCAAAATCCTGCACATTTTCTCACTGATAAACGAGCTTTGAAAGAGAGAGTCTGTGTCTCCTGTATAACTCTTAATTATTTTGTGCAGAATTGTTACGAATGATACAGATTTTCTAGCTTCACTCACTGCAAATGCCCAAATACCTACTTGAATAATGCACAGTTAAGGCTCTAGCATATTTTCCAAAGATGTGGAGATTTGTAAAGCCTGATCTAAAATTTGCAAAAACAATGCCAATCTAAACAACTGATTGCCAAGGGACACAAACTAAAACTTTATACTTCAGACTTCTGGCACAGGCTCCCCTGCCAAAGAGCTGCACATTAGTCTTTGCATCACTTGCTTTGTCTCACCTCTTCTCTTGTCTAACCCAGCCTGCCTCTTTATCACCGATCCTTCTTCCCACAGGAAAGTGGGGTTATTCAGGACATGGTTTAATACACTTTGTTAGAACCAAATATTAGAGTCAAAACCAGGCACCAAGCTGTTGGCTAAAATCTTACTCTGAGGCAAGTAGCTCCCTCCTACTCTTGCCCTGTCACCCAGATGTCTGGAGAGTGGATGTCTTTTCCTTCCGCTGCTGACTGAATGGCAGATCTGGACATCTCTTGAAGACCAAACCGGAATAAAGCATTTGCTGCCACATCCCTTCCCTCTGTTTCTGATGGGGGTCAATAGCCTGCAAAAAGCCTCATTATGACAGGAACTCTACAGATGGAGGAGCAAGGGAAAGCTTCCTGTGCTTTCTCTTGCTGACCTGACCTCTTTATAGAGAGGGAGCACTAGGATGAACATTTTCTGCTGCTAGAGACAGCACGGGACAGGGATTGAAGATTCCCTCTCACAGCAAAAGATCAGCTGGGAGGTGGGTAGCAACAAGTTAATAATGGAATGTTTTCAAGGGTAGAGCAGGCTACATGTCCATAAATGACTCTAGCTGTATGACTCTATGCATTCGTGCCTAGTGACCTAATTCCCAGCCCAAAATGTGCACGTGGAACCTGATGCTGCAGATGATGGGTGGGTGAAGATTTGCGCTGAACGCAGTGATCACCTGTGGCCCCCCTGCACCTGAGTCAGAACCACCTCAAGGGGCAAAGCAGCAGAACCCTTCCTCTTGTGCCTTCCTTACCACACCCACTGCTCTGATCCTGTGCCACTCTCCTGTCTTCCCCAGCTGCTTTGGTTTCATAGTGCTGTGCCAATATTGTGAAGAATAGGCAGAAGTGATTGATCCCATTAAAACTGGTATGAGTGGAAGAAGAAGAGATAGATTCATGAGCACCTTGACAAAGCATGACCCTGAAGCTTACACTCTTCTAATTATGTCCAGCCCTATCCCATAAGATATGGGTAAACAGTTCAAATCCAGTTCATCCCTAATTGTTGGTAAGGGGTTTTTGGTCTGAACACTGTACTCACTGTGCCAGTCATTCCACACCACAGCAGGGCCATGGACCAGTGGGCTCAAATCCAGCCTGGAGAGGAGGAGGTCTGTTGCTTGAACCTGAGATTATTTGGGGTAAGGGGAGAAGGAGTAAGAAAATTTATACCTTTAGACCTCCTTGCTCAACCTGTAGTTCATATCATTAACTTCTGTTCCTCCAAGACACATCAGGTGTCAAGATAATCACTGTGAGCCTGTGAACTAAAGCACTGAAAATAATTATCAAAGCCACTCTCCATTTGAACTAGGAGAGCTGTTGCTCTGCTGTAATGAAAAGATCTCATGCTTTGCCCTATCACAGCAGGGATCCAGGCTGTATTAAGTCATTCATACTAGCCTTAAAGGCTTAGTGATGTTTCTTTCATTTGAGCATTACCTTTCTGCCAATTTAGAATCCCATCTCCTCCCCATAAAGCAAACCTGTGGTTATCCAAGCAGTAGTGGAAGATGGTAGGTGGCAAGGAAAACATAGATAGCACAGGAGCATACTTCGTAACATTTAGAAATAATGAGTGCAATTTCCCAGGTCTTAGGACTTTTTAGACCATGATTTTAGGAAAAGGAGAAGTGAACCTCAGTCAGACAGGAGCCCTAACCATACAGCTATAATACCATGTAAGTAGTAGCAAGTTAGGCACTGCTGCAGCTCCAACAGTCAACAAAAATTATAGTAATGATGTAAGAGCTTTGGGACTATCAGGCAGCTCCCTCCCCCTGGAAGGACACTGAGGACATACATTTTTTAATGAAGCAGTGTATTCCCGTTCTTCACTGATTTAAAAGAAGCTTTAGATTCCCATCTCCACTTGCAAAGTAGGTGTTCAACCTCCTCTCAATTGCATGCAGATTACTCTCCTGGCACACAAAGGGAAAGCAGCAGTTTAAGAACAATGTATTGATATTGTATTTTATTCCCAAAAGTACTTTTCATAATGACAGCTCCTAGTGTGATCCCACGTGCTGTGTAGCCATGTGGGCAAATGCTAATTCCACCCACCAAGTGTGCAGGTAATGAGAGTGAATGGGACAGGGGTCAGGAGCAGACTCCAATCAAAGCTGTTGAGTACCACTGGCAGATGGAGCACACTGAGCAATTAATAAACCCTTTCTGAGGTTGGTATCATGTTGGTGATGACGAGTTTGATAACTGCAGCAGCTGTATCACTGGCATATTGCATGTCATGCACAATACTGCTGTTCTCCCTATCCGGAGCAAAACAGAGCTGTAGCAAATGACAAGAGTGACACATGCATCCAACAACATCCTTTGGTTTTTAAGGTGATTTCAGGCAACAGAGTTAGGGCACTTGTGTAGCAACATGTTCCAAGCATGACTCCTGTTAATGGATAATTAAACTTTAAAACCGTCCAGGACTGGGTGTTGTTCCTGACTGCCAGAGCTGAAGCAGGGCAAATGTAAGGACAAAACAGAGAGCTTCACATTAGGCACAGGTGAAGGGGACGTGTCTGGAAGTTGCTTTCCTCCTCATCTCTCCCATGCTGCAGCTCCTATGCTGTATCTCCTCTTCCCACTGCATTTAGGTGAGGTTGCCAAGTGCAAAGGTGTGAGCCTGGGGCTGGCCTTGCTTCCCAGGGAGCATAGCTGGGATGGTATGTGGTCCATGGGGGAAACACATCTGACTTTGTTCTCACTGAGCATGGCTGCAGCCTGGCACTCAGTCTTACCATTGTGCCCATGCTGTTTCATTAGAACCTGTTTATATTTTTAATACTGTATCTGCTGCTAATTACAGCCCAACAATACTAACTCAGTGTGCAAACAAGGCCATCATCCAAATATTGTTTTGCATAACCAGAATGCTGGGGTTGCAAACATTTGCATAATGTTTAATTATTTAGTCGGAACATAAAATTTGTCTTCCTCTCACAAGCATTTTTGTGAAATGTCTCAATAATTAAACACCACTATATTTATTAACAGCAGGGAAGATTCATGAAATGTATTAGTCAGAAAAAAGCAAGTAGTTACATCTACAGTAATCAAAATATGCCATTCCAAAGTAGGTCCCCAAGCATGGCAAACACCAGCATGAACTCCTGTGTGCAGCCAAGCAGAAGACAATTAAAAGCGTAACAGTTCAGCAGCTGTAACTTGGAGGGGTCAGGGAGCTAGAATTCAATGGCTTAATTCACTCTTTAATCAATATATAACATTTTGAGAAGACTGGTTCAATTTTATTGAGCCAGCTGAAGTGAGCCTTTTGTCTATGAAAGGTAAAATTTGAGGTCAGCTGGAGGCCCACACATGGTCCTGCAGCCTGGGAAAGGTGTCTGCAGGCTCCTGCTCTGACACGCTGCCCACTGGAAGGCGCCTGGGCCCATGCACCGGGTGACAGGCCCATATTTGTCCCACCCCAGTGGGACCTGGGACAGGGGGTGGTTCTTCATAGGGTTCCTCTAGGCAGCTGCCTATCAGGCTGGAAAAAGCAAAACAGGATCTAGTAAAGTAGCCAAAGGCACATAATAAAAACATCTGCCTTGTTGGTATAAGAAAGGGATTCCTTCTGCAGCGTTTCTGCACTATTGCTTGCTGATAGGGAAGACGGACTGGTTTTCATCTCAGTCATTTTGGTGTATAAATACAAAAATTCCCCTAAAATGAATGGTCAGAGAAGGGGCTGAAGTTGACAAATATGCTGGGATATCCCAGCACCAGGCAAGACCCAGAGGTTCTTTCAAGCAAGTAAAATTTGCAGGCTGCAGAGGAAGAGACAGACCCTGGCTGTCACCTACTGGACTCCAATTTGATCAAAACAGTTTCTTTTGCCCAAATATAAAAGCTCCAAAATTGTAATAAGCTGTTTGAAAGGAAGGCAGAATTCAGGATCAGAAATTGTTTCTCAGTTAAAGGAACAATTGCCCACTAAATCAGGAAGAAGTATGTCTTATGTCCTGTGAACAAGCATTCACCTCTAAAATCAAATATTTTAATAATTGGAAAGGATGAGCTTGCATATAAGAGAAGCATAAAATTAAAAGGTTATTTTATTTGGGCAAGATTGAGGTTTTTATCCTCTCTTTTTTCTATTTGACTTTATCCTTCAGTTGTATTTCAGTAATGTTATGCAAGAAATTAAGCATGTGTCCTTCTGCCCTCTCTGAAACTCATCTGTTACTTGCTAACAAGACTGGTACATTACTCAAGCCAATTTCTGAGACATGCATATAGTTAAGAGGCTCCCTTTTTGTCCATCAATTACATAAAAGCAGCCAAGGAAACCACCTCTTCTCCTCCAATACCCTTGGTGTAACTTCCAGGGCTCAGTCTGAGCATTACTGCTGGTGGCACGGGGCCAGAGGTCCTGTCACCAGGACGTGGTGAGAGGATGGCTAACTTTGGTAGGTGGATTTGGGGAGGTGTTTGTGCAAAAGGATAAAGCAATCAAGGAAACCAGCACAAGTCTACCTGCTGGAATAACCACCCTCTGCTCTCCCCGCATGAAAACCTGGGCCCACATAAACAGGCTCTGGCAGCAAATGCTGTGTTTTTCCTAAGCCAAAGCAAAACCCTCCTTCCCATCCTGCTTTTGGGAAGTAGGACACAAATCAAAATCTGCTTCCCCAATCACTTGCCCACGACCGGAAGGTAAGATGAGATACATTCCCACATTAATTGGGGAAGTTGGGGCATGAAAAGGCAATTCAAAGGCTCTCTGGTGAGCAGCTGACAGCAGCATCCACAGTCAAAAGTCCCTCACAACCCTCTGCCCCATGCCTTGCACTCCACTGGTCAACAGCTGGATCTGAGGCTGCAGAAACACAGGCACCCTTGGGTGACAGGCAGCTCACTCTGGGCTGCTTCAGCACACATGGAAAACAAACAGAAAATTGCAGAGGAGGAAGCAGCAAGGAAACTGGGCAGTCAGAACTCTTAGCTGAGGTGGACAGGTTCCCTCTGTTAGCTCTAGTTCAGACTTTTTTACTTTGTGTTGCTTCTCTTCCTTCCAAGATTGTAGCACAACTGTAGCCAGGCTGTGCCCACCACATTGCCATGCTGCACAGGCAGCACATCAGGTGTTGGAGCACATCCAGTGAGCGCTGGAGCTGGACTTACTGCAGGAGGAGTAAGGAGCTTTGCAGGATCACAAGGTTGGGGGCCAGGGAGTCACTGATGCCATGACTTGTCTTACTTTGGACTCTCATTGTTGTGGTTCAACATAAAGGCATAAACCAAGCTACAGGTTTCATTAAGCAAAAGCAATCCTTTCTGTGTACTTGAGGTGAGTGCTGCAGGAAGAGGCAAAGGAGTTAAAAGAAGGCAAATCTTGTTTCAGGGAGTGGCTAGATGGGGAAGATGATGTCTGTTTTGCCTGGACAGGCTCGGGACTTTATTCTGCTGCCTTGACTGCAGGCAGCCTGCCCATCAAAATTATCTCCAGTGCTGAGTGCAGAGAGAATGAGCCAACAGCTTATTAAATAGGAGTCTCTGTTATTTCTGCTGAGAAAGGTGGCTTTTATTTTCCTGAAGGGTTATTAACCTGAATTCTTCTCTTGTCATAACTCTGGTTGTTTTCCTCCACTTTTTCCAGACTATTCTCCTTGGTTCTTCAAAGTAGGCAATGACTTGGAGGGATTTACTGGTAGTCTTGTTAAATTTGGGGCAGGAGGAATAATAATATGGAAATAGGATTTCTTTGGGAGACACAATCACCAGAGCTTGACTTTGGGGCAAACTTGGCTCTGCAGTTCAGCAACTGCCTGTTTCTGATAGAGTGTGGAAGTCTTCAAAGCACCTTGGACTGCCACCTGCACAAACAGTCCCATGACTGGAGCTGCACCCTGGAGATGAGTCCAAAGTGTTGGCCTCACCACAGTGTGGTCTGGTACCAGCTGCTGGCTGGGGAGAGCATTACAGATCGTGGTAGGCAATAGGAGGGCTTTGCCAGATTCCTCTGCCTCCTCATCAGGTCTGATGGGGCCATGGTTTTCCACTGCTTGGCCCAAGAGCAGCATGGATGTTGTCCCAGAGCTGCCAGCATGGGTGACAAGTGACAGTGTAAAAACCACGTGTTGGTAATTGTTGCAGGACCCATTGGTACAAAGTGTCATTTTTCAGTAGACAGTGAACAGAGAATTCTTTCTTTTTCCTTTTTTTAATTAGAGGTTTCTCAGGAAGAGCTGACTCTCAAAGGCAGGGTAATAATTTACATGTCAATTCTAAACTTGAGAAGTCGAGCCATATTTGGGAAAAAATGGGGACTACTTGTGACAATGAGTTAGGATACCACAGTACTTGGCTTGGCAACCTTGAACAGGCTTCAGTGGAATTACGAACCTGCAAAATACACCATTTCATACTTATTTGCATAGGTAAATGAGCAAAGCAAAAATAAATCAACAATGAGGGTATTCAGTGTGATGGTGTGTGAGATGGAAGGAAGGAAAATTGCCCTCAGTCACTTTGCTTCAGTAATATCTTATATGCTCTTAGCTGCATTCCTAACAATTCTTAAGAGAGAGATTTGGGATCCTGGAGAGGGAGATAGCTCAGCATTTCCCAGAATGATCTCCATTTAAGCTGCCTTAAGTGAGCTAGAGTGGTTTTCTTCTGGGAATACAGCCAGTGTACACAGGGAGTTAGAATCTGCAGCAAAGGCGCTGCAAGATACTGCAAAGGAAGAAGATCTGAGTGGTCTGTGAATACATGTTCCATCAGTCCCCAGCTTCAAAGTGAATTATCTGGGAGTAATAATCCATAAAAAATCTATACATGGTTTTTACTTTGTGAAGTCAGGCAATAAAAAAATCTCATGCTATAAAAACTCAGTGGTTTCTGACACCTGTTGAACATCTTGGCAAACATGGGGAGTTTGTGAGCCTTAGTGAGACCTGTGCCCCACTGGAGCTGAAATGTCTTCTCCTGCAAGAGTTAATCCCACGCAGCCCCATTGTGCAGGATCACACAGGGTTACATTCCCCCCTGGGGTTTTTACAGACACCCAGCACTGCCCAGTGTTCACACTGGGGTCGGGGGTTTTTTTGACTCTCTAACAGTACGAAAGTTATCTTCTAACCACAAACACAAAATCCTGTAATTAAACCTTTGCTACCCACAGCAGAGGGCTCATCATGTATACAAAGCAAACATTTTGGCAAGTTTATTGTGCTCCTTGAGACTAAGAGGGAATTAATAGCATTGCAAAAGTACAGCAAGCTGCTTGCTATGCTGCTGCTGGATATTTTCACTGGCAACAAGATTTTATGTTCCTCTTCATCTTGAAAAAAAATGCAACTGTTTTTACTGTCAAAGGCAGAACAGTGCAAAACACCATATCAAAATAAAGACTAAGGGGATATTTTGGCATTAAAAAATTGCACTTCACTGTCCATTTAAAATCATTCAGTTGCAATTTTTTTACATAAAATTACTAAACATTGGGAGGTAGCTGAGTAGGGTAATCCAACTAGTAAACTCCACAAATCATCAAGTTTAGGGGGTTTGCACTCAAAGATGCCTAATAGACTATTTCATTTGCAATATATGAGGCCCTTCACTGCTGGGAAGGTGCCTTGCTCATTAACCAGAAAGCCAAAGATGTCTCATGCAGTACTTCTGGGAGAGGAAACTTCTATTTTTCAAGTCCATTTTGTTGTTGTTCTTTGACTGTAATTCCAACTCTTGTTAGTTTATGAGTATGAGTCATGAAGAAAAGGTGAATTTTTACATTTTATTTCCCTGTTAGTTGTTATATTCCAACAGTGTATATTGCAGCTGCCTGAGCAAAATGGATCAGCCCGAGTTAGTCATATTGCCTCTCAGCTGGAAAAATATTATGATGTCCTCAGGAAAGCTGATCAGATCTGAAAGGCTTTTCTGGTGGCATTGAGTGTGAAACATAATTCACTGTTCATACAGAGGAGAGAACTCTATTTTTATTTGCATCTTTCTATTTCCACGAATGAGCCATTTCCCCAAAGAAAAATACACGAGTTCTAAAACTATTTTATGCCTCCCTGTTGCAGAACACCTATAGCAAGTCCTACTTGCATAACCTTTTGTCTTAGAAATCTGGATACAGAGCAACACTGTGAGAAAACAAAAATTCCCCTGGCTGTCATATCAGAGGTTGAAGCAGCCAAGCGGTTTCTCTTGCACAAAGGCCAGGGCCATTGCAGTGGTGGAAGAATATGAAGAAGACCACTGCTACTGCCTCCCAAAGACTTTCACAGGCTCCCAAACCAAGGCCCTGGCTTTTGTGTTGAGCAGCACTTAAGGGATTTTTTTTCTTCCACTGATTTGTTTTTCAGAGCCAACTAAACCTTTGGTGTCTACAACCTCCCATGGCAATCAGTTCCAGTGTAATTATGCACTGTGAGAAAAGAAGCACGTAATATTAGTGATTCTCTGAAACGTATTTTGGGACACTTGAATTGGTCCATAATTATGGCAGAATTGGTCAAGATCCCGAATTTGTTTCAGGTAGGCCTGAGCAGCCTTCAGGGCTGCAGTCTTGCCCTTGAAGGTCAGATGAGGTTGCTCATGGGCTCATAGGAATCCACAATGCTGGCTGTCACCATGCACAGCAGTCATTGTCACCCACTTGGCACTGAACACCTGAAAGCGAGCGGAACCGCTGGAAACCCTATGGCAGCAGCACCTGGATCATGTCACAGTCAATGGCAAAACAGAGGCTGGTGTGCTGCCCATGCTTCCTGCCTCAGCATGCTCCCAAATCTAGATCCCAAATCACATAAGGAAGAGGCCTGTGCCCAGTGAAGAGCCAGGTGCTACCTCACCTCCTGTCCTTGACATGTCTGCAAGGCGCTTGGACGCAGGGCTTGTTCCCCTTGAGATGGTGCAGGTCTTGCCGCAATACCTGCACCTATCATCTCCATTATTCCTGAGCAAGAGCTTTTGTACTGTTCCCCATATAGCTGCACAGATCATGCTCCAGAAATTCAGTCATGATTCAACACAGTTTTAATTGTTTTAAACAGGGAGTGAATTGTAAGAAGACAGAATGTACCTTTAACTACATTTCCTGTAAATGTTTTCATGGGGTAGCAATAATTAGAGGGTACAAATTTGGTCTTTTTTTATATGTTATATTCCTTTAATAGAAAAACTGGGGTTTCTTTCAAGACTGCCACAAAAAGTAATAGCATATCTTAACATTACACTTTATGCTAATAAGTTATTTATTTCAGAAAGGGTGTTTTGGAAAGAGAGGGAGTTAAGATGGGTTTTATTGTATCTGAAAATGTACCTGTTTCTACTATAGGTCCTAGAATATGAATACCAAAATACAAAAAAATAATACTTGAGATTAAGTTCATGCTTGCTCATGGGGGAGAAGTGTGAAAGTTTTTCGCACAACCAACCTTTGGGCAATTGAGCCCAAGGTTGCATGTCCTGTAATTAAGTTACTATTACTGGTGTGGATCTGGTGTGGACAGAGAGCTGTCTTGCCACTTCTGATTTCAGCAGGTATCTCACACTGCCTTTTGCCATCTGAAGGAAAGAGAAAACCCTGCAGCAGCTGGCAGAACCCTGTTTGGGTCGGGACTACTGACAGCTCTGTGATGGGCTGCAGCAGGTCGGTGCACGGCCCCATCCAGGCCCCCAGCAGCCATGCAGGCTGATCCCAGCAGGGATGCAGGCTGACTGGCTCTGTCCTAAGGCCCTGACAAACACAAAACTAGTTTTTCCTCCTCCTATTTTCAACAATGAAAGACAACCCGACTGAAAACCTCTAACAGTGTCTTGGATATTCACGTGCCCAACTCTCTATTTCTTTATTCATTACTAGTCTGCAGTTGTCGTGACTGAGAGGGCTCAGGTTTTCCTTCCCACATCTTCAAAATTGCAAATTCAGGCGCTAGAAAATCCTACATTTCCTCATGTCTCCCCACATATTTCCAAAGACAATGTAATGTGACAAGAAAAACAAAACCACTAATATAAACATAAATAAACCTAGGGATTGCAGTGCTAAGGTAATACCTCACCCAAGCATACACAAAATGAAATGTTTGTCTTAGCAGTGGGGTATCACAGGGTTTGTCCTTTGCTTCTGTAACTCACAGGGAGGTCTTAAAATATGTTCAGAGTCGTTTCAGTCAATCAGCAGCAAATGATTTATCTTGTCAATCTTGTTAAATGAGCAGAGGTGAAGAGCCTAGGAGACTTCATGAGTGGGAGTCACAAGCTGGTGGGGGAGACTCAGGCCAATGAGCATGAGGATGTTACATAAAGATAGTCAAGTACAGATGTGCTATCTGTATGTTACTGGATTTTAATGAGAAGAATTAAGATTATGTGGGGGGTGATATGTGAAGCTGATGCTGTGATGAAATTCATAGTTTTCCCCAGCATTTCAGTCTGAACTTTAGCTCCAGGATTTTCAGTTCTTATTTTTTAATTAAATTCATGTTGACCATTGTTACTAACGCCATCCTCCTAACTGGGCATGAGATTTGACATAAAGGAAAGCCAGTTGCAGCCAGATGAATTCAGGCAGGAAAGCATCTGTGAATGCATTGATGAGCTTCCAACTGCAGTTCAGTCTCCTCACTGCTCGCCTGCTTGAAAACACTGTGCAACCAAGGTTGCTCACAGAAAGAACTGAGAAATTGTTTTTCATGGTCACACATAAATGTGCATATTTGTGCCTCCTGAAATGCAACCTAACCCCAGAAACTGTACCACTGGCTCAGCTAGGCAAACATGCAGCTCAAGCAACACATTTTAACGGAGTACTCAGTAACAGCTATTCAAGAATACCTCCATGGGCCTAGCAGCTTTGGTAGAAAGTGTGTCATATGATTCCAGTGAAACACATCAACAGAATCAGGATGTTACTGCACAATTGATAAATGTAAACAGAGAAACCCATAACAAATAGAATTTTCCAGCAACAACAGGAGTTCAGCAAAGTTTAGCAAAGATCCTGTTTGGATGCGAACACCATTAAAAGCAGAAAATGCAGGAAATACGTAAGGCAAAAGTTTTATTTTCCAAAGTGTAAGTATGTCCTTAGCATAATTTAAGTAATCCATTGCCATTGCAATTCTGATTGCTACAAAACCAAAGGTAAACTTTTTGACTGCACCTATTGCACACTTTCTCCACAGCTGTATATTAAAACCCTTCTGTATCAAGAGATTCTTCACTGTGATTAGCTGGTCTGTAGGAGTTCAGTTAAGTAGTGACTTAAAAAGTCATGAAAGATGCTGCTTGTTTGCATCATTCTATTTTATAATCTGCGGCATATCACTCCAAGCTTGAGATTTCTTTTTGGCCAGCTCCATCCATGATGGCTGATCTGGAGCAGCATTACTGGCTTTCTTCAAGTGGCTTATTTCCTCCTTATCCACCAGTGCAGGTGAGGGAGCTACTGTGAATAAAACACATGGACATTTTAAACTTACTTGCTGTGCAACTAAACACCCTCTTTTATTGAATACTTCCCATGCCTTGCCCTGTGGTACAAAAATCTCCACATTTCACATGGAAGCTTCTTCTGCAATAAGTTATTGAGGAAATTACCATTCTTTGCTCTAAATAATAGTTTTTTCATCACTAATATCTTTTGATCCCTACCTTTACCAAAACTCAACATGATGACCTGGATTCCTTGCTGTGCCCTATGTTAACACCCAGGTCAAAGAAGAGAGAGTCTTTTCATTAGCTAAAGTATTCACTTGTGAATTCCTCCTTTACTCAGCCCCCAACTCACAGGAATTTTATTACTTCAAGACATCTTCCCTTCTTTGAAATTTTAATTTACTAAAGAGATTTACAACAAACTCATTGTGGGAGGAATGATGGTCATACAGTTTCATCATTCCAGCTTGCTGAGGAAGCCACATTTAAATTGAATGCTACTGTAAGTATTTTTGCTTACATTTTACACTGGAGTAGTGCATTTCCATCCCGTGAAAGAGCCTGGAGTTCTTGATTCACATTTCTTTCAACACAAGTTTTTGGCTACCCCTTTTATTTTTAATCATACTGGTCAAAAGAATATGCCACCAAATAAAACCCCAGACGTGAGTGCTGAGAAAACTCTTTGCCCTGGCTGATGAGGGGCTACGGAAGAGATGAGGATCCAGCCCCTACTCCTTTTGTAACATACTCAAGCAGGATTTCTTCTGACAAGGTTGTGAGAAGACAGCCTACATTTTAAGCATTTTGTTTCTTACCAGGGGCATAATGTGACAGTGAATTGGTTCTCAGCAGGGGCTTTGCTTCAGACTTTGTGTCTTTCCTTTGCTCTTCAGAAGTGGCTTTGGGTGCCAAGTATGAAGGTTTGCTCCATTGTTGCTTCACTGGCCCCTAGGCACAGAGAGGGGTAAAACCCAAGTAATGCAGGGAGAACAAGTTCAGTGCGGAAGAACACGAGCAAAGGTAGTGCATGGGGTGCCTGCCACAGTTCAGCAGACATTGGTCCCAATCCTCTCCCTTGAGCTGATACCTGTTCAGAAAACTATGGTGTTTTCGTGTCAACATCCATGATGCTCAATTTTATAAATTAAAACTATCCCTCCATGTCTCATACTCATAATGGTGTGAGTAGATGATAGTCTTCACTGCAACATGTATTCCAAGTCCTTTGCACATCTCTACTAGCACACACAGGATTTGGAAAAAGCCTCCTTCTCTCATGTTTTTCTTCTACCTCCCAAATTTTGTGGGCTAGGGCACTGTATTTTTGGACAGTTGATGGTAAATGGATTTTTCATAAAAAATAAATCAAACACATCCTCCAATAGATTTTCTTGCCATTATCAAAAACTACCCTGAAGTGATAGTGCCTGGTGCCATGTGGGAGAAAGTGGGAGTAGTACAGTGGCACCAAGCCTCACATGCTGCAGTCAGAAGCATCTTGGCATGTTTCTCTGTTAGCTGCTACAGAGAAATAAAATGCATGGCATGAATTTCAGGGATCATTGCCAGCTAAAATCTGGAGTTTCCTGTTCTGACATAGAAACTGTATTTTGGGATTATGCTGGGCATTACTGCAGTTCAGAAGTTTGCCTAGACATCCTATTAGGTATTACTTCTTGTTAATCAAACCACTGCTATTTTTCATCATCTAGAAATCTTCTCTTATTCCAGGATATAATCCACCTGTCTTGGGTTCTAGCAGTAAGTACCACCTGAAGCAAGAAAGCAGGCCATTTGCTCTGGGAGTGCTGTACTGGTAGAGGACACACATGCTCCTGCATCAGAGCAGGGTTTTTACTTGTACAGGGTGCAAAACAGGCAGTGGGTTAGTGTTCTGGATTCATGCCAAGCACTTCTGCTGGCACAGCTTTGTCATCTGGGAAGATCATTTGCTACAGGTATCACCCTATTTTGCATGGGATCTCTGAAGAGGCAGTGTCAGCTCATATTCCATGGCACCACATGGGCTTCTGAATTATCCATATACAGGGAACCAGAATTTATATCTTGGCACTCTCTGCAAGTGCAAAAGTTATTTTTATCCTATTTCACTTCTCAAGGCTCTAAAAATTGTTACCTAGGAGCTTCTGGGACCAAGCTGTTCATTCAGTGTTAAATCAGTCAGGAGGTATAAGAGGTTCAATGAAAGGCTGTGCTTAGAAGGATAGTTAGAGAGAACATATTTCCTCTGCATTGAGAAGGATCAGAGACTACAGTTTAGCACCTCACTTTGGATATTTTAGCATGCAATACACATGTTAGACCTGGTAGGTATGCCAAGAAATTTTACACACTTCACAGAGTTCCAGGATTTCTTGGAGATACAAAATTACATATCTGAATAGTCAGAGAACTTTGTAACACATTTATGAGAGCAGTGTCTTTGTTACTTATAGTTACTTACTAAGTATCTGTAATCATTATGGCATGACTGGTAATATAGAAGTAGATATGAAGACTACTACGGGAGGTAATACAAAAGCATCACAAATTTGTACTGCAGTTACCTCTGTTTGTTCCTTTCCTTTATTCTGTTTCTCTGTACTTGATTCATTATCTGGAGCCACAAGCTTTCCTCTGTCGAGTTCCTTCTCCTGATGCATGGCTCTCTGCTTTTGCCTTGCAATGGAAACCCAGGCTGGCTCTGTAGGAGTGTCAGGATCTCTTCCAGAGTCTCCAGCAGCCACAGGGGAAGGCACGCTTTTCTCTGTTGACAGATTATTTATGTACATGGTTATAGGAAAAAGAGTTGTAATCAGCTTCAGCTCGTACTTTCTCAGTATACTGATTGGTCCCAGGATTTGAAACCAGCCTGGATAAATAGGAATTTTGTTTAGTTTGGTCTCCAGAGAACAATTTTCCTGTGCTCACAGGTTTAAGTTACCATACTACTAGTGAGAAATGCTTTGCATCTTTCTTCAGCTGGAGTCACAGTGTCACTGCCCTCACATGAGGGAGATGCAGAAACATGAATCAAACTTCACTAATCTTACCCATTACCCAAGGTCTGCCCCTCTGCTCCCTCTTCCATGGCATCTTAGAGATGAGCAGCAGACAATTCAAAGGTGGACACAAAGGGGCTGTAGAGCTGCAAAGGCACTGTGGCTGCCCTTGGCTCCTGCTGTTCTGATACACAGCAGCAGCCCATGCCTTAGTTGGTTCCTGCTTTCCTTCCATCCCTTTAGGAGCAGCCTCCCTCCCCAGCTCCCTGGAGTCTGCATGTGCCATGGATGCCTGTGCACAGCAGTCTGTGGTGTCTGAGCACACAGAAGTACTGCTAAAACCATGGAGTGACTTCCTGGTCTCTTGATGTGGGGTTTACATTGACTTATCCCAGCTGACACTCCCCGTGCTCTTCACTGGGGCCAGTAACTTCCGTCGTGCTCTACCAGAACTGAGACTTCCGCAATGCACAAAAAAACCCCCAATTTCTGGAGAAGAAAGTTAAAAGTGCTACCCTGCTGACCTCACAACTGCTACCCAAGGACATGCAGAATCCAAGGTTATGGGAAAGAGAAATACCCTGTATTCAAATATTCCTTGAATATTTGAAATCCTGTCAATTCACTGAACTGAACTGGGTCAAGAGAAGAGCCTCAGCAGCTCCGTTGGCTCCATCCCCCTGGTTCTCCACTTTTTGACTCACACTGAACACAGAATTGAGTTTCCCAGCTAATGGTAGAGCTCCTCTGTAGTTTAAATGAGGAACAAGAACAGGACTAACAACCTTAGACCCAAGAAGGCTGATTTTACTTTTCCCAGCCATTTCTGGCCGCCAGTGAATCAAAATTTACAGAAAGCTCTTTCAGAACAGAAGTTACATTTCTCATCCTCAAATCATGTGTGGTCCTGCTCTTAGGAAAAGTTTGTTACTTAGTCAGCATCCTGTTCAGGGACCTGGGAGGAGACAGACCCAGCCAGACAGGATTACTGCCCCAGAGTCCCTTGGAGCTCAGCTGCTCTGCTGATGTAGAGCCAGCCATGGGATGCTGTGGAGCTTTCAGACACATTTCTGGAGTGCTATGTGCTCATTCGGTGCAGCAGAATGTGGCCCTGATCAGGAAAGCAGGCAAATGTCTCTGAAGGCACATTTGAGATGCCTCATGAAGGCATGGGAAATGAAAGGGATGATACTCTCTCAAGAGCTGGAGTCTGCCAACACAGGCATATTATGAAAGCCCACAAACTTGCTTTGCTCAGGGATTTTCTCAAGTCATTTTTATACCTCGCCAGAGAGAGAGTAGTTATTTGAACAAGAAAATATTGTATAGCTTATGTCAGCTAAAAAATGAAAAAGAGAAAAAACCCCATGTTTTAATGCCAAAGCAAGATGTTTTGCGAGCTGATGCCTGTATTTCCCTTCATCTCATGCAATCTTGCAGGAAAACCTCTGGAAGAAATAAGCCAGAAGTCCAGCTGTGCAAATGCAGCACAGATAAAACAGGGGCCCTGAACACTGAAGGAGCTTCTCTCCCTCTTGTGCAGCATGTTATTCCAATTCTCTGCATCTCACCTAACCCCCGTCTTTGCATGACAACAGCTGTTCCTCCCATAATCTTTTCCCCATCACTGGTTTTTTTTTT
>VXAC01003728.1:0-57519 GCA_013399225.1 Rhipidura dahli | reverse complement strand
TTTTTTTTTTTTTTTTTTTTTTGGGGTTTTTTTTTTTTTTTGTCTTCCATAGGCTCTCCTCACTTCATTTTTATCTCATTGTACAGTGTGATAAAGAATAAGGCTGAGAGAAATCCCAATATGTCATGTAGTCTGTCCTTCAACTGCAAGGCAAGATCAGCTGAAAAATCAGTTTCATAGAAACTGTTTCCTCACAAATATGTATCTATATAGCTCTCCAAAAACAGAACAGGTCTCAGAGTCTCCCTAAGCAACCTATCCTATGGCACAGCTCTTTTTTTCTACTTTTTTTTTTTTTTTTTTTTTTTTTTTTTTTTTTTTTTTTTTTTTTTTTNTTTTTTTTTTTTTTTTTGCCTATTGGGTAAGTTAAATATTCCTTGCTCTAATTTAAATCCTTAACTACTTCTCCTACACACTATGGACACGAGCAGATTACTCATAGTCTCCTTGCAACAGCCTGTTACACATTTGAAGACTTAGACCATGTTTTCCCTATTTTTTTAAGTTTTCTGATTAATCATATTCTGTAGATCAGTCTTTCTTTTGTAGAAATTGTCCTAGTTTGGTCCAAATCTTCTTCAAATATGACGGTCAGAACTGGAACTTGAGATGAAATGATGTTAGCATCAGCTGACACTTCACCTGTAATGGTTTTCTGTACACCTCAGTCAGTCCCCGTAACTTCCCCAGCTCTCCAAGATAACCACTAGCAAGTCAAGGTCTGCTAGCCCATCTTCTGTCTGTATCTTAGGACAAACCTCATTATGATCTTCATAAGTGAACCCACACAGCTGAAATGATGTGCTATCTGCTAATGCATCTGCTATCACAGTCCCTCCTTTGCTTGCAGCCATGCTCATGAGCCCGTCTGCACCTTTTCAGGTGGTGGGCAATTTGTG
Source organism: Rhipidura dahli (assembly GCA_013399225.1). Taxonomy (NCBI): domain Eukaryota; kingdom Metazoa; phylum Chordata; class Aves; order Passeriformes; family Rhipiduridae; genus Rhipidura; species Rhipidura dahli. The sequence continues at coordinate 56,620 of VXAC01003728.1, read as the reverse complement.
CAGGGCCTATCAGTGCACTTCCCAGTAAAACCAGGTGCTACACTTCTGCAGCTCCCAAAGCACTGCTGCGGCACACAGATGAGCTGTCATGACTGAAGGTGATATCCAGTGTTCCTCAGAGCTGAAGAACAGTTCTCTGGCTGAACAGCTGCAGACACACCACCACATGCATCCTCTTCCACCACCTCTTTACCTTCCTTCACCATCTGTAATGTCTTGGTGCTCAAAAACTCCACTGTCTTTATCCTGAAGGTCCTTTCCAATCCACCCACACTTTTTGATGATACTGGGAACCTGGCTTCTGCCTTGATGCTGCTAGTGATGTGCATCTTAGCTGCTGTGACTCCAAATCCCCCTTTGTGTTTTGTCCTATTTTCCCTGTCACAACACAGGAGCTTTATGTAAACATCAAGGTTGTTCCTCCTCTCCTTCCACCACACAATCCACACTGATAAAATGACTGCTACGCCCAGGCTCCATTTACTGCACAACATGTAATGGTCTTATTGCTACTTGTGCTTCCCTTTCTCTGTCATCCTCATGAACTTAGGATGAATCCTGCTGTTATTTCACTGTGCACTGCCTGGCAAAGCAGGGTTCCCAGTCCTGCAGTGATGTCTGGAGGCTGGTATTATAACAATGTTTTTCACAAAGCAGACACTGTAACAAAGGCACCAAGCACCCTTACTCTTCAGGCAGTTCTCCCTCATGAGATGCCAGACATCCTAGTCGTGCCAATTAGAAGGCAGTCAAATTAAAGCCAGGTATCATTCCATAAGAGATGGTATCCAAATGTCCCTTTGATAGTAGGAAACAAAAACTCTTTATCATAATATTAAAGATTTTTTATGTATCTGTATGGGCCAACTTAGGACAGCAGAGTAGTATCACATACAGAGGATCAAGAACTGATCTGCTGCAGGGAGAGGCTTTCTTGTGTCTTTAAGCAATTATATTCTGCCCTCGTTCCTTTGAGAGTGTTTGCTGCAGAAATCCAGACAGGCAGACAAGGCAGGGGAAATGCCTTATCTTCAGAAAAAAAAACCCACCAGATGCAACCCACGCAGGATTTGCTACCTCATCCGTCAGCCAGAATTACTGTAAGGGGTAGAAGAGGCATATTCACTATTTATTATCTTTCCCATTGCCGAAAGGTCCTTTACATCCTCCCACCTCCAATTAGATAAGGTTTCTTGGCAGTATATATGCACCATTGTTCCAGCCAGAAGGATGAAAGGTGGTGAAGTAATCCAGGAAACAGTATGGTGAAACATGCTGGCAGTTTAAGGTGACCTGAGACTGTCCTAGGAAGCTCTTGGTACCCTAAGGGACACAAAGAGGCAAAAAGCTTTCTCAGGAAGTGACTGTTCTCAAGGGAAGTGCTGCTCACACATCTGTCTTGGTTCATGACTGTCTGATCACCTTGAACAAGCTCTGTCTTATCTAGTCATGAGATAGTCCATGTGCTTTTATGGTTCACCACATGGCAAAGCACAGCATTGAAGGAACTGGGTAGCCAGAGTGGAACCAAAAGTACTAAAAAGGATGATTTTAATTCCCGCTTCTGCTGCATGTCACATGCACAGCAACTAGCACAGAAACTCCCAGCTGGTAAATGCCACTCTTAGGGAGATAACAAAGTAGTAGAAAATGCAAGCAGTGGCATCTTCCGTCCAAAGCTGAGCCAGTTTTGACAGATCACAGCCACCACAAATGCCCTGTGTTTCATTTCTCCTTTGTTGAAGCAGGGCTGTGCCTCGTTCTTCCATGTTACACTTGGGAGATTTTCTGAATAAAACTAAAATCTAAATAATATGCTCCATTTCATATTACAACGTGTTGTTTTAAACAATGTGCTATTCAACTCATTACTTAATAACTTCATAAGCTATTAAAGGATATTGCTGGCAGCAATTTGTCTCTCATTCATTCAGTTTTAACCTCGTGACTGCTTCTTTCCCTGGTTTCCTTGGAGCTGGCTTGGCCTCAGGCTTTCTTGAAAGAGAAGAGTCCCTTCTTCCCCTTGGGATAAGCCACCAACAATGGAAAGATACCAGGTCTGAACTTGTTAAGCCAGTCTGTGCATAATGTCACCAGGTACTAAAACCAGCAAGTAATGTAAGCTGCTGATATCTTGTGCTGCCACTTGAAACCACACCCAGAGGCTGCTGAAGCCTTCATGTCTTCCCTGCAGCCACCAAACACACACGGGACAGTCACAAGATCAGCTGTTCTGTCTGCATTCTTCACCACTTCCATAGCTTCCAGACCAACCCCTGAGGGTAGGCTCTGAAGCCAAGTGAACCACAGCCACCTTCTCAATTCCCTCCTGCAGATCAGAATCCCCTGAGCTCTCCTTCACGGGGTCTGACAGCAGCAGGGCTGGCTGCCTCAATGGTCCTCTAGAGGGGGGAAATTTCCCTGTTGCAAGCCCATTTAATGCAGGTAATCTGTTTCCATAAGTATCCTACTAAAACTTCTTTTTTACTAAAACTTTTTTCCTCAGACTAAAGCTATGATCTATAGATGAAATTTCTTCTGCCTAAATATTGTGGAAATAAACGTACACTTCTCATTGATATTTGGATATTATCCTGTAAAGTGTGTCAGACTGGTTGTATGAACAGTAAAATGAAGATAAAACTTTAATCTTTATGTACAAAAGGAGCTATGATTGACTTGTTATTTTGCATGGGGTTTTACACACACATAGAAAGTGAAAGAAAAATACATATCTATTTCTGTCTATTGACAGACAGATATACTTCCTGTATTCAAATGTACCTTTCTGTGTGCACTGCTTATATGGATAAACACAGGAAAGGCATATTTAACCATTACCCTGAGATTTAGAGATTAACTTTGTCTTTTTTAGAGATGGCCTCAGATTTCTTTAAATCTGAGACCTGTTTTCTTTAGATCTAAAAGCCTCTGTGCACACACTGTAGCAGAGGTTCTTTATGACATGTAAGTCTCATACCTGGAAAAGAACATCTTATGTCTGCAAGGACTGCAGAGAGTGGTTACTCTTGCTGCACATCTGAGCAGGCAAAAGGTCAGAGCCAGAATTTAGAGTCTTTTGAAAGTCAAACCACTAACAGCAAGCAAAACTAGCTTGTGGATTCCCTGAGTGTTTTAAAAGCAAACATGCTCAGAACTGATCCGAACAACTTTACACAGGGAGATATAACACCCTCTGTATGTAAGTGTCGTTGTTTTATAACACTGTTTATGCATGCATATTTAATTCCACACTGTTGTATCTTTGCTCATTTATAAAACTCCAGTTATTTTAAGAAGGGCTTTACAAATGCATTTAGCATTTAGAATATTCTGGCCTACATATTTCCCTTTGTTTATTAAAGAACTACATGCATTCATGTCAATATACACACCCAATTCCTTAATTTCAGACAAAGCTATTCTAAAAGATTTGGTTAAGTATTTCTGACATTTCTTTCTTCCCTAAGCTGCTCTGTGAGGTATTTGACTTTTGACTGGATCCATACCACCGACGCCAGAAGAGTCTTTTTTACACAAGAAACTGCTGTTTGCATCAAAGTACTTCACTGCTGGAAAACAGCCATGTTGCAAAATAGCCTGACACAACTGAGAAAGCAACTTCTTCTGGAAAAAAAAAAAAAAAAAAAAAAGATGGCTTGTTTTTCAGCTGTAGCCAGGACAGCATTAAAGCAATGTCTTTTTGATGTAGAGAAAAACATTTTTCTTGTCATTTCAGAGCCTGTATTTGCCAGACAGTACACACCAATTTCATTCACCATTACATCCATCGTTCTTCCCTGGGCTCTTTTTCTCTTTTTAGAGGATGTCTCCCCACTACAGCTCCTCAGTCACTGATTTTTGTTTATCCTAATATGCAGATTCACACAAGAATTGCTTATGGTTTCACTCTTGTAATAACCTGTTAACATATGGTAATTGTTTCTGCCCTTTACAGGATTTATAGCAAAGTGTATCAGCTCCAAACAACACAGCTTAACCTTTTAAATCTTGCAAGGACTTGTGCCTTTAGCTCCAGAAACTTAAAAATGACTCCTCCTGGGGTGACTAATTTCACACAGACATTAAAGAGCCTCCTTGCAGCCTGACAGAGGTAAAGCAATCTCTCACTAATTCCCCAGAAAGCTCTGGAAAGCAGGGGTGCTGCTTTCACCTGGTGTGGTAAGCCAGCATCCCATCAGCTCTCCTGTTCCTTTGGTACCAAGAGTGCTGAAAAGCTAAAATGTGAACTGAATGAACCACATTGTTCCTGCTGACCTCATGACGCAGCAAACTGGGATTTTTGAAATGAGTGTACATGAGAAGGGAACTTCATGCCCCTGTATCACCATTTCACACCTTGTCTTCTTGTTCAGCATGGGGATTTCCTAACATGCAATGGGAAGAAACTCCCTGACAGCACAAAGTGTCTCCTGATGGTGACCACAGCTCTTTGAAAGGGCTGATGAACTCAAGGGTTAGGAGAGGGCTAGGTGGTCGTAGGGAAAAAAAAAAGTGGGTGTCCACGCACATCAGGAGGTCAGAGATGCCTGATAAGACACATGATCCATGAAGGGCTGTGTTAACTGTATTCATCAGATTTCTCCTGTTTGCAGTTGCAAAGACCCAGTCCTGACTCACTGAGCTGAGAGAAACTTTTCAAAGATCTCAAGGTGATGTTTGGGCAGGGCTAATGCCCTGCTAAGTCCTCACTGCATCCCATGCCTCTCCTATGCCTCACAGAGGGACATCACTTTTGGGGTCACTGGGTAATTTTTCCCAATAAAGCTGGTGTGGTGCCAGGACACTCAGGCAGGTGGGCACACCTCCTTCACCCATGACTTCAGGTGGCCAGGTCAGGCTGATGTGGCAACTTAGCAAAAGGAGGTGCTTGGTCAGATGTCTAAAGAGAGACATCTGCAGTGGGTCAGGTCAGCTTGGAGAAGACTGGTTTTTATTTAGAAAATTCTGAGTCCTGGCATGTGCTCATATCCAAACCCATTACCAAACAAAAAGCTGGAAATTACAAACCAAAGCTGGAAATACATGGAAAGCTGTCATAGCAAAACTTTTAGCAAAACCATTTGCTTAAGTTGGTACAGTAAGTGGGGCAGTAGATAAGGAAGAAAACTAATTGCCATCACAGACCAATCTGAACCATCATTTTAAACAGCCTCAGGCCAGAGAGATTCGTTGTAATAATCTTGGGTAGAGGGGAACAAAGCAGGGATTCTTAACCCTGTTTCAAATTCCGGTTGCAGGTATCCCTGCCAGGGAGACCAAGACTCGACTCTCACCAGCAGATCCTATTTTGCAGAGGGCAGTCCTGCACCTCAGGGCAGGAGTCTCCTTCCTCCTAAAGCTGAGGAGCCACAGAAGAAGCATGGTGGAGAAATGTGCTCCCTGGCTTCATTTCTCACAATTCTTTCTTCTCCAGCACTCATTGTCTTTCCCTGCAGGAAGACACTCCAGTCCATCTGCAGGCACTCTGGGACTCAGCAAGAGGGATGCAGTAAAGGGCTATGTGAGGGAGCACTGGTACTCCCACTGCTCTCCTTCATACCCTGCCTGAACAACCCTACTATGCTAGGTCTTCCCCTCTCTTGTCCCACTATGACCCTCCCCAAAATCTCAATCCATGAGACATGTGAGCATCACTACAAATAATCAGGACAGCACAGGAAAAAAGGGAGTGTTGGGATTATATACACGTGTATCTATATATCTGTATACCTATATATATCACCTGCCTTGCCTGCAGGGTATGGGGAGGCTTTGGCTGGATGGCTGTGGGGACCACATCCAGCTGTGGATCTTAATGAATCCCCTCCTTTATGATGGCAGAGAGAGCAGGAAACTGTGGACATGGCCAAAGTCCTGCAAAAACGTCTGTGATGCTGCAGCAGAGGACTGCTGAGACCAGATGTCACTCAGGGCATCAGCAAGTTGTCTCTGGGGGCAGGAAGAAACTTTTGTCACCCTAGAGGACAAGTGCCCCCCTGTGCCCTGAGATCTTCTTCTGTCTTGGTGCTTCCCCACTCCAAAGCTCAGAGACTGACCCCAATCAGAGAAGAGCAACCAGATGGGGGGAAGCTCTGCAATGGCACAGAGAAACTTTATCATTTGCTTGGCCAGCATCATCTCATATTTTTAACATCAAACCCTTGCCCAGACAGGTCTAGAACGGGGAAAACATTTCTTCCATGTATCAGAAGACCAAAAGATTCTTTTTCCTCTCTTGGCTGTTTTCTGAAGTGAAGCATAGAGGGCTTCTGCTACAACTGCTTTAGTGTGTTTCACCTAACTTGTTTACTGTCATTGCAAAGACCTCAGACAGCAGTGCCACTTCCAGCTTTTTCTGTTCTCTGCCTGTAGCCCACAGTTTATTAGTCTCCAGATGTCTGATTTTTTTTTTAACTCTAATGCAATTATATAAGACAGACAACAGGGTGAAATATAACAATCTGCAGTAGACACGATCTTGTGGTCTCTCCTGGCTTTAAACTCCAGGAAGCTTCAGGGTTATTAATTTTTGTTTTAAACTAGGAATGAGTAATGATAAGGATGGATAAATGAATAAAAAAGCTCACAGGAGGCAATAAATAAGTGGTGTGTTTACCATGGCAGGCAGTGACTGGCCTCACTGCATATCTGCCTTAATTCTATGGTGAAAAAGAAGGTCTAGAGGTTAGAGTCACTCATCCCACACAAGGCACTACACTTAATATGTGCTATTGAATTTTGAATTGCCATGCAGCAGCTCTAAGTGGGGACACTTGGTGGCTTGATATTTCTGTTTTCCAATATTTGCTAGTATACTTTATTTTTTGAGTGCCACTTCGAACATCCTTTAAACAATACCTTGGAATTCAAAAATCAGAGGTAAAAATATCTTATTCTGTCTGCTGTTTCTTCCCTGCTGTCATTTTGATAATCTTTTCAGCAAGGGAAAATAAGGGAGCGACATCACTGAAGGCAGAGCCATCAGCTCATGCTCACCAGACAGATACAACAGTGCTGCCTCATGCTCTCCCACAGGTAAGGTCACTCTTTGCAAGTGCAGGTAACTTTATAAAGTTTTGGGAGTCTTACCAGGCACTTTACAAGCAGTTGACTGTTTCTCCAAGTCTCTGTCTTCATTTCTGGATTCAGAAGAGTGAACAGCTTTGTCCTGCTTCTCCTTGCTTGCAGTAGTGTTTGGAATGGTTATGTTTTGCAACACTGGCTTTTTAGGCAATGGAGGTTTGCTACTAAGCTGCTCAGAGGACTTTGCTTTGGGTTTGATCTTTTCATTAAAAGAATCACCAATATTTGTACTGGCTGTTTTTCTGATCTCTGCCTTATCACCTCTTAGAAAAGAAGTCAATCCCTCATTTTCTAAATTAAATTCTGCGCTGTATCTTTTAATCCCTTTTGATACTGGCGGTGAGTTTTCTCCATATTTCAAGGACAGTGAGGTGGATCTAAGTTTCACTTGTAAAGGACTTTTATCTTTACAACTTGGCTGATTCTGAGACACCACTGAAGAATTGCTTGGCATTGGTACTGCATCAACAGCCGGAGAAACATAATCAGCCAAAATTTCTGTAGGTTGGCCTGTGTTCTCAGAGTAGGACTCTGGCAGCAAAGTCTGCTTTTTGTTGCTACTTTTTTCATCACCCAGATCTGATCCCTTCTGGAAGTCTTCTTGCCACTTCTCATTTCTTGAGGAGACCTTTGCTTTGGAGAGGAAGAATCCAGTATTTAATGAGCTTTCCAACTCTGATCTTTCTGGGAAATGCAGGCTTCTGGTGCTTGGTCTCTCCCGTGCAGAGGAAACAGAAAACTTTTTGAAGGCATTGAGTTCATTGACTGCTTTTTCAGCTTTCTTCCCCAGTTGTTCCTCCTTGTGGACCAGTGACTGACTGTTCTCCTTACGAGAAGCAGCTGCCTCCTCTGCAGTCTTTATTTTCTCTAGAGAGCAGAAAGTAGATGATCCAATCTGCACTGAGGAAGCAGGATGTGAAACATGGAATGAGTCTGTGGGCTGGGAAGAATCCATGAAAAACTCCTTGCTGGACTCTGACAATACAGTAAACTCTTTCTTTGCCCCTTTATTACAGGGCATTTCCACAGGTACCTGATCATCCTTGTGTTTATTTTGTTCTGACCTTCCCAAGCAAACAACACTGTTCTTACTAATTGAAATATTTTCTTCAGATGGTGATTTATTTAATGGAAACACAGTAGGAAGCTCCTTATTTTCTTGATTTAAAACATTCATTGTCACATCCCCAGCCAACAGAACCAGTGTTTCTGAAGAATCTTCTTGCTTTTGTACTACTCTGTCTGAACTGGGGTAGGAAGAAGTTGCAGAGTCTTTGTCTTCTGTCAGCAGTGAGGATTCAGACTCCTCACATGTCATTTCCAGTGGTAGCTGGCAGTCCTCCGGCTTATTCTCTGGTAGCAGGGTTTCCTGTACAGCAGCAGACTCGGAAGCAGGCTGAGTCATCACTGGTCTCAAAGCAGGGGGGAAGTCCTCAGGCATTCTGGGCTTTGGCCAGGAAGCCACATTCTGCGTTGCAGCTGTGCTGCATGGCAGTTCTTGATTGCTGGGTTTGAATACAGCATCATCCTCTTCTTCTTCCTCTGGGGTACAGCTCAAATCAGTCAGAGATTCAGACTGGGTCCTCTGTGAAAAAGAAATTCAGAAAGCCCCGTCACTATGTTCAGCTTCACTTTTTTTCTTATTCATTATTACATTTATAACTGAGATCTCAGAGAGAAAGGCAACACTTGCCTACAATGCTGAGCTTGCAGTTTTCTTAACCTACAGACTGGATGCTTTTTTAATTAAGCAGATCCTGGAATAATGCATATAACCAATACAAAAGCAACGAGTGACATTTCCTTCTGCACAACTAGTGCTTTCATGCCTTTGTAGATGGGAAGTCCATCAGAACAATGGCCATTGGACTGTCCTTGGCAGTTGATTCTCCAGAGCATACTGCCTATGTTGTGCTGCTCTTAGGCAAAAAGCAACACTTGAAAGAGAAAAATCTGTCCCTTTGTATTTTGCTACTCCATACTAGCATTAAAAATAAAACAACCCATTCTTCCTAAAGCATGACTCTGAAGAGGAAAGGGTACATAGAAGGAAGAACAAAAGCCTAACAATTCCATCCAGTTATGACACTCCATTCCAGCTGAGCATCTGACCCATATGGCAGTCTTGTGTCTAATCCCACTGTCATACAGCATTGCAGGCTTGACTCCTTTGTGTAAAAGTCCTCTTTTTCTTTCAAGAGTTAAACTATTGATAAAATTCGTATGTAGTTAAAAAGTTTACAAATTCATATGTAGTTATCTGTGAGGTCTTGTGATTAAACTTGCTGTGAGGACTGGCTAAATACACAGGATTATTTGAAAGCACAGTACTGAGCTGCTGAATATGCCTTTTCATATGGTGCCTGTATTACCTCACTGTTTCACCACAGTTTGTTGGATAAATATATACTTTGGATGTAGGCCCTAATTCTGAGAACAGGAAAACTGCACTTTGAAGATATTTTAAGGTGCTTATGACTTCTTGTTTTGCAAATGCAATTGCAAAAAAAAACCAGTTGCAATGCCACCTGCATTCACAATCCATATGCACAAGAACATAAAGCAGAAGATATCAGCCAGAAGCAAGGTGCACAGGCAGAGTTGGGCAAGAAAATATTAAAAATTGTATTAGCAAAATATGTGAACACTCTCCATGGGAATCCAGAGGGGCTCAGTCAGCTGGCAGTTTATAGGCAGTCTGGACAAAGCAATCATATTTCAGTAACCATGTTAGAATGGAAGAGGAGGATTGATCAGTGAGTTATTGCATTACATGTTTTTCTAAATAACCGGCCTCATCATTGTGCTGCTCACAGCGATGCTCTACAGAGCTGAAAGGTCACTTACAGATTTGGAGAAATACAGAATATCAGCTGAGTAATATTTTGAGACAGAGGGAATAATGTTTCTGGTAATAAGCAAGCTCAATTAATGGTTTTACTGTATTTAAAACATTGAAAAAAACCACAAACAATAAAGTATAAATACTGTAGTAAAAGCTGAAAACTTCAGTGCTAAAAGAGAGGAAGGAAAGAAAGAAGAAAAACTAAGGTATTCCCTTCACAAAATATGACCAAGAATCAAATAAATGGTGTTCAAAAGGATGGTTTACAAAAAAAAAATTTTTTTGATACTGCACATTTTTTACTAGAGTTTTAAAAATAGCATATGCTTTCTTTTTTATGGTGGGGTTTTTTTTCGGTTAAGACTTACTTAAAATCACTGTAGGGCACGTAAAGGATTTACAAGTTTTGGGACAGGGAGAGGTCTGAATTTAGAACAGTCCTAAAGTACAAAAATTGGCTCCAATTAATAGCCCAAAACTTACTCTTTCTGTACTTTCTGAAAATATAAGACAAATTATATTTTGGAAGTTAAAACACCTCCTCCATGAATAGTCTCCCAAAGACTCAAGATTTTACAGGATATTCCAGACTAGGAAAAGTACACAAGCGGATCATAACACTTAAAAAAAAAAAAATATTTTAAGTAAGAAATGAAGTAGTTAGTCCAACTGCTGCATCACAAACAGGATACTAAGTTATATTGCACAGTGAATTTAAGAATAAATTGTTGTATAAACCACTACATCAAGAGCTAACAGGTAAAGTCATAGCGTTTAATCTGTTCCCGGTGTCTAGTTCAGATATTCATCAGATAACAGGTATTAAAACCCAATGAAATATCCATGCTGCAAACTGACTTCTCATATCTGAGTTTGAAGTACAAAGTTCAGTAAGAACTTCCTGGGTTTGTGTCAAAAGTGACACTGTTTATTTTTGCATGTACCTGAGAAAATTTTCTCATTCTACTGGATCTGTTCCGGGGTTTTATTAAAAGCTTATGTTTAGCAGCAGAATTATCCAAGAAAGCAGAAAGCTCAGGTGGAGTGTCAAAATTGGCTGTAGGGGACATGGTACTGTCAGATGTCCGGGGAGATCCACTTTTGGTACTTCCATGCCTAGTGAACAGCTGACCATCTGTAGAGCGAGATCTAGAAGAAGAACCCAATGTAATCTGAAAAAAAGAAAAATCCCCAAATGAAGAACCAAACAAAGAAGCAAAGACACAAAAATAACAATTCTACAAATAAGTAGCCATGTCTATTAGCATTTTAAGATTGCCTTTTTTTTTTCCTTTTGACATTTTGTAAAAATACATTGCATTTTCTAATGTTGCATGTGGTGTACTGGTGTTAGCAATTCTTCATTTTTAGCTGCTCAAATATTATGATATACTGTCCAGTGGGAAGGACCAAATCCCATCTAACTGGAAGATCTAAAGCACACAAACACATGGCCAGAATATTTTAGAAGACAGTTTTATGAAGAGTACTCAGTTACAGAACCTAAAGGGCCATTTTCCTTTCTGGGTCTGTCCTCCAGCATCTTTGTCAAGGCTCCTACCCACAGCTGTTTTGTGCTGAGTGTCTTTAGCTTCCTATATGTCAACAGGTCCCTTCCAACTCTACAATACCCTCTTAAAGACAAAAGAATTAAGAATTAGTGGCATTGACACTTAAGTCAGCTTGTGTTTTCACCCCATGTATTTATATCTGCATTTACTGGAAATGTAAAGTTTCATTAGTAGAATGTTCTGGGGAAGGAAGTGATGGATAATTCCTACTAGAGGCCAATAACCTGTCCAGAAGCAGCTCCTGAATGCTGCAAGAGGTGTTATACTTCCACAAAGCTGGAATTCAGCTTGCCTGTGAGCTTGTCTAAAAACTACCACAGTTCCAGGGATGATGCAAAAAGGACACTGGAAAATTGATTTAAAATTACTCTAAAAAGGATTCCTCCCTTCTCTCAGATTCAGTTTTGCAAATAGGCAAAATGGTATTTTCAAACTATCTGTCACAGCATTAACATGACCCCTGACAACTCATGACAGCACTCATTTTGTAGGCTTGAAATTCTGGTTCATTTCATGGGAGGAGATTAGGAGATTTCATCCTTTGTCATGTGTTCTTCTGTGGGCATTCTTCTTTCTTTTTCTTTCTTCTTCTTTCTTCTTCTTTCTTTTTTTTCTGGAATTGGTATTTTAAGAAGGAGGTTGAATGGGAGAAGGGGAGGGCAGGTTGGTGTTCATTTTATTTTGGGAGGGAAAAAGCATTGGTATTTTCTGCAAGTAGAATTCTGCAATATGCACTGTAGTCAAAAGATACTCTGTAGTGTAGTGAGGGCCTGCTAGAGCTTGCTCAATGGCCAGGGGAAAAGTCCCATTCATTTTAGCAGGGGCTGGATCCACACCTTCTAATCATACTTTCTACTTAAGAAAAAGAAGGTAGCTCAGGCATGCTGAATAATGGATGCTCTCATTAACTTTAACTCTACAGTATCTGCAGTCTAATAGTCAAACATGAGTAATGTACAACAAATCATAGGTGGCTGCATTATACCTTAGTACCTAACAGTGAATACATTGACATTTCAGCTCCATGATAAAGACACAGCACTTGTTCTCTTTCAGGGCACGTCATTATTTGCCTGCCTTTCTTCTGGCTCTTGCTTTTCCTCGAAAACTTTGCATGTCTTCTTGTTGGCAGTGCTTAGTGTTGGCCATTACACTGGAAAATCCAGAATCTGGTTGGTTACTTAAATTTCAGCAGCCTTAGTGAATGCCAGCTCTGAGCCAGCTGCAGAAGTTGTTTGTCCCATGAAGTCTGATTTCAACAAAGCCTACTGGAGAAGGAAAGAGCTGGCAGACCCCTTTCTCCAAATCCCATGTGTGCATGGCTCAGTCATCCTTCATGCTGGGTGGCACAAGGTGGGGGCCATGAGGAAACCCCATTTCCAAAGCCCAGGCAGGAGAGTTGTGGTTCCTTTCTTCAATCCCAAAATGCTGCCAAGACACAGCAAGGTGTCACTGGTGCCCAAAACCTCAGGGCTGTGTTATGCAAAATTCCTCAGCCCTGTGAACTGGTCTCTGATTGCTAGAAGCAGGGCTAATTTCTCCGAAATGCCAGGTAGTAGATCCTGTGGTTTGGGAGGGAAGCCTTCAGATGGAGCTGCATTCTGGCTGCACTCGCAAACTGGCATGGGATGAAGAGAACTCTGAGCTAAATGACAGGGCATGTGGAAAAAGCTAAGCACTGTGTAGTCACTGCCACGACTCAGGAGGCAGCAACTGAGTCAGAAAGTAATGTTAATGGAACAACAGGGAGACATAAATCCTCTTTTAGAAAACATGCATGTGGACTGGACACAATTACAGTGAGCCCATAACAGCTTTCAATAAATGCTTTCTTTATGTGTTCTGTTGTTTTTATTTTAAAAATATTAATATTGCACTGCATATAAGCAGTTTTTTCAAACAGCTTCATGTGGAATCTAAGAAGTAAGGGCAGAAATCTTTGCTGAGCCCTGCCGCAGCTGGTCCTGAAATACATTTTTCATAACTACCAAGAAATGGTCAGCTCAGGACTAGTTTCTCTAATTCATTTCTGCAATTTCCCTCCACCCCTCCTCCCATTTCTAGAAAATGCTCTTCCCTCTACCCCCTGTGTTGTTTCCACCACGACTCCAGCTGTGGACAGCTAAAAGGGACTCTTCAGAGCTTTTCAAAACAGCCCTTTAATCAGCCAGAACGGCTGGCTGCTGATTGAAGAAAGCCATCCATGCGCCTACACTTGAGCTCTGAAAAACCTCACTTCAGCAAAACTCACAGCCAGAATCTGACTGATGGCTGAACTCAGACTCCTAAGCAGTAATGTCAGCCACTATCATCAGGCAAACACTTTCTGTGTCAGTGTGAGGTAACTCTGTATTTAAAGCAGGGTCTGGGCAGATTTCAGAGGATCTAGAGTTTGTTCCCATCTCTTCAACAAGCTTTCTCCCCTATCCTATGCATGTAAGGCAAGCAGCCTTTACTGCAATTTCCCGACTTCCAAAAAATGGACACTGCTTCAGTCTCTAAATCTGGTTGGTTGTGCTTGGAGATTAAATCATGTCTATAAAGTTTGCTAAAGAATATGAGCTTTTCTAGAGACCTTAATTATTTCCAATGGGAGATTATTTTGCATCAGAATCATGTCAATAAATAATCATAGTTTTCATGTTAGACAGACAGGCATTAAAACAGCAAACAGACAGGCAGGCAATTACATGCACACAAAGCTATTTTTTGCAGCAGACAGGCAACAAAATAATATTTTTTATATTTCTTTTAAAAACTATTATGGATAATTGCTTGTCCCTTAATACATTTGGCAGAAGTTACCTGTTCTTCTTCTTCACTGCCTGTTCCAGCTAAACTCAAAGAGCTAAGGTGCTTGTGAGAGTCAGAGAACTGTGGGATGGAATGAGGAAGAGATTCAGTAAAAGATGACAAACAAGGTGGATATAATCGCAGAAACCATCTACACAAAGTGCACAAAGGTACTGACAATGGAAGTTGTTTTTCTCTATAGTCTTAAGGATTAGCAAAGACACTGCAAACATAAAGTGTAAGACATGCAGATAAAGAATGAAAAATAAAGTCTAATAAAACTATCATTTAAAAAAATTCAGATTATTTTATGTTTCTTTTTTCCAGTGACAACCTAGAAGAACATTAGAGAGCTCTCTTATCAGCACACTCAAGGAGGAATACAGATTTTTCAGCCTTATTTTTTTTAATGCCTGGCAGCTCTTTGTAGTCTCTGTGAAAAACACAGCATTGCCATGCATGCACACAAACACATACTCTTCTTCCCAGTTCTGCATTTTCTGGTGTGATATTTATATTTTAACAAGACACAGATTCTAAGTAGCTGTTTACACAGAGAGAGACTGTTTTCCCAATTGGAGTAAGGTATTTCTGAATTGCTCAGAGGTAAAATAGTGATACATAAAACCAAATACTTTATTCTACCTTCCACATATAGGTAAAAGAAGTCATCAAACACTCATTTTTGTCAACACTGGAACTACTCACTCTTGTTCTCATGCCTGAGTTTAGGCTTTCATGAAGCAAAGACATTTCTGGAGGGCTTCTGGGTAATCCATCATCTTCAGAACTGGTCCCAGCATCCTCTGTTCGTTTTGCATGAAGTCCAAATGGAGGTGGAGGTCCCAATTTCATGGTAGGCTGGAGTTTCAGCTTCAGCGTGGCATAAAATACATTAGCTTATGATAGTGATGGAGTTTTCCCCAGAACATTTTTTAAGCTGAGGTCAATGAGTAACCATTATTTTAACTTCATGATTGAATGATCCAGGGCACAGGACATCTGACTTTACACATTCTCTTAGGGAGCCAAATAAACTACCCATTTTTCAGCTATCATTTACATAGAACCAAGACAGGATACTGCTGTCTATTAACAAATTCAATATTTGATGCAAGCTGCAGACAGATACTACTAATCAAATGCTCAATTACAAGTAATATAAAAAAAAAATCAAGCCTGGAAAGGCATTCCATCTCTTGCATTTGAAAAAAAAATTATGTTGTGTAAATTACCTGTAAAGCTCTAATCCGATCAGAAATGTTTTCTTGAGAAAACACTCTTACTGGCCTTGCAGGCTCTTGCCCAGTCTCAAGGATGAAAATGCTATCATGTGACAAAGCTCTGCTTCCCATAATGCCTTTATGTGTCCTAGAATAATATAACAAATGAGTGAAGACATGCAAACTTTTTTGCCATTTCTCTTAACTCAAGTAGTCTACTGAATGTGGAATGGGGGACAGGTATGCACAGCATACATCACAAACAGGATACCAGACTTCTCCATGAATACAATACAGTCATTCAGGCTAATCTAAGTAACACCTTTAAAAACAACAAAAAAATTTGTAAATGCTGTTATCTGTCATGTTAACAAACTGAATCAAGGTTAAAGACAGTTTAACCCCAGAAGATGAGTTATATCTTATGGAAAAAGCTACTGCTCCTTAGGTGGAAGCCAGCTGGGTGGTGTCAGAGTGCCACAGGCAGGCCCAGGTGCAAAATGAAGGGAGTTCACATAGATGAGGCTGTACTGAGAGTTCTTGCTGATGTAAGAACATGTCTTGCAAATGAGTGACCATATACCATAGGAAGAATAAGTACCTTTTACTATCTAAACACGGTACAGCATTTAATATATCTCTGCCATATAGATCATTAGCAAAAACATTTCAGGCAATGTAGTCCTCACATGGAATCATTTGCATATATCCTTAAAAGGTGCTCTTCTCTACACCAAGATCCCTCGGATTTTCTCTTATGAGCCTGTGAGACACATTTTTTCATGGACAATCTTTGTGGCCTAGTTAGAGGAAGTGCTCATATTCTGTTTCCTGCTTCTGATGCATGTGTTATGCAACTTCTTTTGCAAATGGTGCATGTGGGATATGGGCATCTTGTTTCCTTATGAGAATTGTAGAGGAGGCCCACAGACAGAGAGCTAGCTGCTAGGAGGTTTCTTGGGCTCATTTTCCTCAGCTTAGTTTGTACCCTGACTGAGCAGGGACAGGAAATGTGTGCACACAGCATTTTTTGTAAGAGTACCCTTTTCAAATTTTTTAAATCAGGGAGCTATGAAAGGGCAAGTGAGTGTAGAATACAGAATTGTCCAGGTTCACGTAACTATCAAGTTAATTGAGCAGAAAAGAAAAAAGAACTGTATTTCTGGATCCTGGATACTGTCTCTTCTTCATTGAGGACAAACATAGACAAACATGGCAAATAATAATATTTTCCTTGTAATGGCTGCTATAAATATATTTGATAAAACAATAGCAGGAAAGAGTTGATCTACATTCTTGCTGCAGAAGGAAGGAAGGCCTGCTACTTCTGCTTAATGCATTAGAGACATTACAGGAACAATTTATCTAAGTGCAAATGTGATCTCTGCAATGCATCCAAGGTCAGACAGATCTACAGCAATTTGCAGAGTAGGTGCCAGTCAGGGCTGCAGTGGTGCCCAACACACCAACATTTAACAAAAGCAGCAGCCACACTGGCAATGCCATTGCATGGGCACATTTATTCCAGCATTCCATCCTCATTTCCTCTTTCTAGCAGATGAGGAACATAATGGAGGCACCCTGAACATCTCCTCAGATTAAAAGTGTTCAAAATAATTTTCCTTCCTCTCAAATACTTTCCTGGTCTTTGTCTATCTACATAAATATTAAGAAACAATAATGTAATAACCCTTCAAATTACAGCACAGGAATATGGCTGAAACAGCCAGAGATGGCACCCACTCAGACATGCCCTTGTTGAGCTGTACACGGGGAAAAGAAAATCTCACCATCCACAGCTTGTAAATAAGTTGTCAAACAACAACAACACTATACACCACCTGGTGCTGCCAGCCCAGAACTCCTAGAGCTTCGAGCTGGACTAACTAACACTGCTATTGCCAATGCCATGAAAGCAAAACGAAAAAACCAAACAAAACCAAACAACCAAAGGAAAAAAAAAAAATCCTTAATAATTTCTTTGGTTGTTTGGCGCTGCCTGGTGGCCACATCGAATAATGTCGTTTTAAATAGCTGGGATGATTTCCTTTCCCATTCCTGGGCACAGCAGCATCTCTTGCTTGAGGACCAGGAGACTTCTTCTGAGAGGCACAACAGCCATCAATGCAAATAATTGCTTTTGGTAAACCAAGGGGCTCTTCAGTCCGTCTCTCCATCCAGAGACATACCCGAATGTTTAGATCAGGTTTCTCATGGTTACCTCTCATAGTGGGTAACATTTTTGCAATGTCTGGATGAAGACAGGGCTTTCAGAGGCAAAGAGATACACAGGATGGGGCTCACGTGGTCTAACTTCAGACATCAAATTGCAGCTATTTACATTGGAGTTGGTTATCCCAAGCTCCTGTTTACATTCAGTGACAAGACACAGAACTTCCAGAGCCTATTTCTAACACAAGGATGATACAAGCTTTGTTAGCAATGCTGATTTCTCTCTGATTATAAAAGGCAGCTGGTAACTAACTATTCCTGTCCATGGCAGAGAGGCTGGAACTGGATGATCTCTGAAGACCCTTCCAACTCAAAACATTCTATGAGTCTGTGGTTCTATAACTCAAATGCAGATATTTTCCTTTGGTCAGATGAATTCCATGTATACAGAGGAAAAAAAGGCTTCAGAGCCTCTGGATCCTACTGAATTTAGTTGCACTCATCCCATTACTTCTCCCTTGCTTTCAAACTCTGGCATAAATGTTTAGGCATCTAAATTTCTCTAGTAATCCTTAGCAGTTACATTTTAGGGCCGTAAGACAATCCTGGTAGGATATAAACTGAGTATCTAATTCATTTTTGAAGATGGAAATTACATTATTTTGAAATTATAACCCAAGGCTTATTTATGATTAAATGAAAGCTTTTTTCATTACTAATTTCTTGCTACACCCCAACCAGTTCCCTTCTGATTTGCCTTGCATCAGCCATTTTAATTTGTACTTTGCTGGGAAAAGCAACTATTTGGAAATACAGCATTCTGAACAAGGGGAGGAGGCAATTTTAGGGTGTCTTTAATCTACAAACATTGTAGCAATTTTGTATTTGTCTACCAGCCAGAGTCCAAAGACTTACTCAAGTTCATCTTCGGAATTGTAACTAATGCGCATGTCATGAGAGGCTGGGACATCGCTTGTTGACTGGCACAACTTCAGACTGCTGCTCACAGAAGATGATGTCTCTTTCCTTTTCTTTTTACCAAAAAACTTTTTGAAAGACTTGAACTTTGATTTTTTCTTTCCTAAGTGAAGAAACATAAAGAAAATGTAACCAGCAGCATGTGAAAATTATTGAACAATAGCATTTCTATGTAATTTTTTGCATAAGTGGATTTTTTCCTGGAAAATGCAGCTCAGTCCACTCTTGCATTAATGTCTTTCGAGACTATACTGATAGTATGAAATTACTGTTATCTCGGAGAATGGATTACAATGTTTATGAGACAGAAGAAATAGCCAATGGTGTAGAATCATTCTTAAAAGAGTTTCTACTTGCCTCATGAGGTAATTAAACTGTGAAGGAAAAATTTGGTCTTAACTGCCTGGGATATGAAAAAGAAATTATCACTTGGAAACCCACTGCCTTTGTTCAGCAAGCTAAACAGTAATGATAAGAGCAATGCTACCAAAACCAATTTAAATGTAGAAAAGGCATACATAGGTGAACTCACAGTGTCAGCAGGCTAATCCTTTTTAAATGTTGGGTTTATAATACATCGAGAATATTTTGAATGCTAATTACAAGATTCAACAGATCACAAAGTATTCATCTAGGAATCAAGTTATAACCTTGAAAAGCAATTCTAGTCTGCTCAGTGAGGGAAGACCTAAATTGGGATCAGTTGCAAGCTCTGAGAAGGAAACTATTTAAAATTAAATCAGTGTTCTGCACAAGAATTCCAACAACTTGTGCCTGGTCTGTTTAAGCTGGTATGACAGCATTGTGAGGCATCCCTGTCAGCATTTCATTTACTCTTGGATCTTGTTGGGTAAAAAATTAACTTGTTCACAAGATGCTACAAAAATCTTATTTCAAGCCTCTGAAAGTGCTGGAAACATGGAACAGCTCTTGGAAAGAGGTGAAGAGAAAGGTAGAATGCGTTCTCTAAACAAACAAATTCACTTCTATGATAGAGCAAAGGCATAGAAGCTCAAGGATTCACAGCATTTTTCATTCACTGGGGAAGGCAGAATTTCTACCTGAATTGTCCTCTCCATCTCCTTCAGCCTCTCTCATCTTAGAGTCCATTATCCTTGAGGAACTCATGTGGCAATCACTAAAGGAGGTACAAAAAGTGTTAGTCGTATCGACAAAATAACAGTACTTCATTAAATATGTGTACACATACAGGCAAGTTACTAAAATATAAAAATATAGAATAGAATATTACATGTATGCTTACATAATACGTCTCCATACATGTCTAAATATATGTGTGTGTGTGTATAAAAATATACAAAATATACATAATATATAAAAATATCCCATATGGTACTTAATAGGCTAAGGTATAATAGATTCCACAGGCTATTTCCACTTTCAGAAGACAATAGTACATGACAGTTTAGTCGACCAGCCTCTCCTGTCTGAAGACTGAGTTTGGTGAATTCTTGAATGCTTCTAAAAAAAGGCATCAGAGGAGGTGGGCTTCTTCAATCTCCCTTTCTCAGCCCATTCAGGACCAGAGACAAAATGACAAAATGACAAAATTTGAGTAAGTGTACAAGTAACAACAGTAGAGAACTCCATGTATTTTTTCCCTTATTTATATTCAATTTAAAGTATTTTTCAGATTGTAGTTTTTCTTCTTTCTAAAGAAACTTGTGAAAAGATAATGATTCTTTCTATTCCTTTTTTTTTTTTTTTTTAATAGACAACAGGGAGAATTAGTAACAGAGAAATACAACTAAAAATAAAACAACAGGTTTTCTTATTTTGTTCTCTCTTCTTTACTTTTCAGAACGAAAATAGTACTTTGTTTATTAAGGTTCCTAAATTAAGAAATAATTGCTAAACTGTACATGTCCAAAGCCTGAAGATAGTATATCTGTAATTTAAATTGCATTTCCCATGCAGTAGCCTGTTTGTGTTCTCTTTTCTTCATCTGGAGAGCCATAATTTCATGGTCATAGAAGAATAGAGTCAGGGATGCCATTGATTGGATAGTGAGTTAAATGCTGTAGAGTCACTCTTTGGGCTGTAATGGTGACAGATGCTCATGCCACAACCTGGATGGGAGGGTGAGTAGATTGTGTCTGTTTTGATCCACTGAAGTACCAGGAGACTTAAGAAACAAGGCTCATAAATTCAACAAGCTAGTGAAATGGAAATGAAACCCTTACTACTCAAATCTGAAATACAACACATGGCCTGAACCATCCACAGCCACCTGAGCTGGGCCACAGCGCACGGCTGCAGGACAGCCACAGCAAAGGCACCTCTACTGCCTGGCAGCTCTGGGGCTTCTGCACCAGATGGACCCACACTTGGGTGTAAAACACCCCCTGCCACCACCCACCGTGTGCCAAATCAGGATTAACACAAACACAAGAGTGGGCAACTTCTGGTCAAGGGCATCTGCCTTCAGTACAGAAAATTAATGAGGAACCTACCCTAGAAAAAAACATGGACGAGGGTGGTGAGGCACTGGAACAGGTTGCCCAGAGAAGCTGTGGATACTGAACCCCTGGAAGTGTTCAAGGGCAGGTTGGATGGGGCTTTGAGCAACCTGGTCTAGTGGAAGGTGTCCCTGCCTATGGCAGGTAGGTTGGAACTAGGTGCTCTTTAAGGGTCATTCCAAAACAATTTTATGATTCTAGGATACCTTTATTTTCAAAGTAAATGTCCACTGGGCAGTGACAGATAAATATGTATTGTGGGCTGTGGCTGTGTTAAACAGGGGGTCTCAGATTCCTGCTGTCACGTTGCAGTAGCAGTGGCAGGAATGTAAATCAATACCTTTAAAGTTTCAGCTGTTATATGCATGCCCTGTAGCATCTATAAGCTACACACATCCAGAAGTGGGATCCTACAGTCTCTGTATAAATTATGGATGACATAACTCACATCCATCTGTGGCTCACTGGCATCACCCTGCTGCATCCAGCTGCACTCAGGTGAGGGTATTTTTTTTTTTTATCCAAATGTTTGGATGTGACAATACCCAATGAGGTATTGGGTATTGTCACAGGGTGACAATATTTGTTTAAAGTAGGCAAGTATGAAGATGTTCCCTCTGGCAAAATTCAATCAAACAGTATATTATATTCCTGACAAACCAGAATTATGTTCCTGTCCCAAACCTTGGCAGCCAAATTTCTAGAGAATAAAACCAATCTAAAAATAAAAGCTGTGCCATAATGCGTGCAAAGATTTGTGTGATTTATTTTGTGACATCTGAGGTCACAAAGAGAGTTTCCACTGGATGCCCCAAACACTGAGGGACACTAATACATGACCAGAGTTGCAGCATAAATCTCCTGACTTAGAGTAAACAGAAGGACACTTAACCTTAATGGGCTCTCTCCTTGCCAGTCATGCATCTTGAAGAAAGATAATTCACTCCCCTTCTGCCCTCATGCAGCAATTCTTCAGGCCCACCACATTTTTGCTGTTTCCCAACATATTTAAGGATTGTGTGTCTTACCAAAAAGCTCCCAAGACCCAAGGAAAGCAGCCCTCCACTGCTGTGTCTCTTTCAAGGGTGCAGGGCTGGAGCCCTGGCTTGTGAGGAAGGAGGTGCTTTGCCACCGTGTGTGTGTGTGTGTGTGTGTATGTGGTACTCATATTCCATCACCCCTAGAATCCTGGGGATTTCATTATGAGGGGAAATCAAATTCCTAGGTTAAGGGAAGATGCAGGTCAATGTGCATCATTATTTTATATTATTTGTTCTGGATATGACCCATCCTGAGCCAATGCTGGCCTGCTGCTGAAGGAGTCATGCCATCCGCATGAGCAAGATAAAACAATTGAAAAAACGTGGAGTTGACCCTACTGACAAGGGGAAGTTGGACTGTCTGATCTCAGATTGATCCTGGTTGGTATTGTAATAATCAGACAGAAATAATTGCCAAAGTGTGATTAGAGCTCATGAGGAGATGACTAAATTGAACTAAAGTACAGGAATGTTGACAGAGACCAGCATAACATCCAATGACGACTAGAAAAGATTGTAATGGGCTCTGTTGAGGTACAGGGGAATGACTCTCCAGAATCTTACTAATATTTTATTATTACATATTAAGATAAAATATAGTAGCAAGTGTATTTGTGGACCCAGCTGCCTCTGACATCTGCAGCTAATTTAAGGATCACGTGTCAGAGCAACAAAGAGAAAATTAGGATGATATTTTACTACCTGGAGGTTCTAAACTTGTCCAACACATAAATGACTTGTTCCTTGCCAGCAAAACACACAAGATTGTTTGAAAGATACTATTTGTCCATGTACTGCTTTAGCAGGTCAACCAGGGATTTCTTTGCTCAAGAATCCTCTTGAGAGATGTCCAACTCAGGCTGTAATGCTATTAATAAAAAACACGTTTATAGAGGAATCTGTCTTTCAGCTTATTGATTCAGCAGAAACCCAGTCGAACCCAGGTATTGTGCCTGGCATGCGTAATTTGTGTAATACCAGGTCCCACCACTGCTGCTGGAGTCATCCCTAGACAGCTCAGTGTCAGCTGGGGGAAAAGCTGGCTGCTTTGCTATGGGAGAGCTGCCCAAGAGAGCCGGGCTCTGTGCAGGGAGGAAGGTTGTCCTGGTAGGATAACTTTGGAGTGAGGCAGAAAAGCAACCCAAGATGCAGGTCAGAGGCACCTGGGTGCAGGAGACACTGGGCACAAGTGGCTCTACCTCCTGTGCAGGAGCCAGAGACTCTCTTATCCTTAACAAGGAAATGGTAATTTTAAATTATGGCAAATAAATCCTATAAGTTTGGGTCAGGTAAGCAATACTGGGTTTGCCTCTCAACTCATCACACAACTATAAGGATTTGGTTTTCAGTTCAAAAGACAAGTTTCCAGCGCAAACCCAGGGTTTGATGTGGCTGTCCCAGGCCAGTGGTGGGTGACACGGAGCAGGAGTGACAGCAGCCCTCACAGCAGTCACTGTGTTGGGCAAACATACACTGTGACAAGGGCAGCGAGGTGCAGCCACCCACCCCATACCAAGGGTGCAGGAAGAGTTTTGTGCCTGCTGTTACCAAGGGAAGATTTGTTTGCATCAAGGGATGAATGGACACATCCTTCCTTAACCTGAGAACAGAACAGGAAGGGAATCAGCAGGTAGCAGAGGGGACTGGAAGAACCTGCAAAATGCTTCTGAGCAGTGAGCTGGTGTTCAGATTTTCAGAAACATGCTCAAAAGTCAACAGATTCATTTTTAGCAAACCCTGGTTTTGAGCAAGCACTGAAGCTGACACTTAGCTGCTTACTTGAGTGCTTTGCCAAGTGATGATCTGCATTGGAGCAATATCCCAAGACAGTGTGAAGAAATCCTGATCCTTGCTGAGCATCCAGCAGCTGCCAGAGACCCCTTTGTGATACTCTGCAAGCCAGGCACTGCCTGGCTTAGTGTCTCACCAAACCTTGCTGCAGACAATCACATTCATTTCTACCTTAACATTTACTATGATGTTTTTATTAACATGAGGGAAGCTGGTTTTCCTTTTAAATGCTTCCTTTGCACTGTCAGAGAAACACTGGTTTTCACCACCAGCAGATAATCCTGTTTTCTTCCTAATCCTATCTTCTTCCTATTTTCCAAATATATATACTTGGAAAACCATACTGTCTATATCTTCCCCTTTTCCTTCAGTATAATGTATTTTAATGGTATCTTTCAAGCCTTTTGCTCAATATCTGTAATAAACCTTCCAGTATCATTTATCATAGGAAACATTTGATTAAAGCATGATAATTAGGAGGAGAAACAAAAAAAAATCCAGACTTTACCCTTTGTATGGCTATAACTGCTTGTCATTTCCCTGATGTAAACAGAGATTGGAGTTTTTGCTCTGGAGCTAAATTTTTTCACCCTCAAACCTCTGTTTAAAATCTACAATGGCCTACAAGTTTAAGAGCTGTGCAATGAAATACTGACAAAATCCAGCAGCTTTGAATCAGCACCCACTGGAACAGGTGGTATTCATTGTGCACCTGTGCTTGGATCTAGAGGCAACTTGGCTGCTGAGCTTTCTCATTTGCAGTTTCCCCAAGGATTTACCGAAGTCCATCACTTAATTAAATCATCCTGTGATCTGAAAGCTCAGCAGGATTTTCATCCTAGAGATGAAATGAACCTGCCTTGGTTCTCCCTTGTTAGCAAGGGCAAGATTTTCCACACCACTGGCAGTCACACCTTTTTCCTCTTTCTTTATTGTAACTGTGGTTCTTTTCACAATGGAATACTAGAGGTATCTGGTTTATTAGGAGCTTTTATAAGCCAAAACTGTCGGATGACAAATTGCTAAATATTACCTGTTTATAGCAATATTTTTTGCTATATTGGACTTTTCCCAGCAGAGACATTTTTCACTTCCCTTCTCCCTTCCTAGGTCCTTTCTAGACAAGCTATAATACAAGAAATACATCTGAGACTATGCCACTGCAGAGAGCAGAGATGGAATATAGCAGCACAAAAGGTTTTTATTCCCTTTCCAATCCCTTCCAAATGCCAGTACACTTGTAAGAGTGTATCCAAAAACCAAGCAACAGCAATTTACACCTTTCATTTCTCTTTTGTATATCTCCTTTCCAGTAGAAACATGAGGAGTTAAAAAAGTCTGAATTGAGGGAAATTATTTCACATGAGAGGAAGAGTTGCCCGAACATCATGATATGCACTAGCATTCCTACTGATATTATACAGCCTTGAAGACTTGGAAGGAAAAAAAAAAAAAGGAATTCTGGGGATATAAAGAAAACCCAAATACCCAAAGATACTCCTCTAGCTGAGAGAGCAACCAACCCAAAACCATCCCAAATGCCAGGGGCAAAGTCTGAGGCAGATTTTTCTCATCCTCCCCCTCTCTGAGGTCTCAGACCTGAAATGAAGGCACCATCCAGAGGCCACACAGCCTCTTCTCCTGTCACTTGGACTGCAGAAATGGGACAGCTCAAAGTTTCCAGAGGGAGCAAGCCCACGGTGCCTGCCATGGTCCTCTGCCATGCCAGGCACAACAGCAGTGCTTTAACAAGCCTGGATATGCTCCAGCTCTCCAGCAGGTGCATTAACAAGAGCACCACCTGGGCACAGCCCCAGGGTGCCATGCCTTGGCATAGCACAGGCTCAAAAGTGTCTTGTGATCACCTGCCTCCCAAGCAAAGGTTTTTACCCCTGCAGCCCGGGGAGACCTTGTGCTGAAAACATTGCACAATGGGGTGTGGCAGAAGGAAGTGTAGGGCAGAGGGCAGGTGTTCACACAGCTCAAGAAACCCAGCTGCTCAACACACCTCTCTGCTCAGACCTCCTCCTGCTAACAGAGATCACTGTCCCCTCCTTTCAAACTCAAACAACTTTCAGTTCTCCCAAGTGATAATGCTTGAGCCTAGGCAAGACTGAGTCTCTCACAATACATCCAATTATTAAATCATTTCCAAAAGGCATCCACCACCTTGAGCTTTTGTTTCTAAGATAAACTACCTGCAACAGGAGGTCTAAGAAGCATAGTGAAGTGCTGCCTCTAAGCTAGCACAGCACATATGAGCCCAAATATTAGGAATGTCCGTATGACTGAGGTGTAGGTCTCTGGGAATCTGAATAGTCTGTATAAACACATCCAAAAATCCCATTAAAAGGGCAGGAGAATTTCATAACAACTGCAAACTCATTTCCAAAGCCATACATCTTCATGCTTCAGACCTTTCATTAGGTCAAAGGAGTTACACTTCTCATTTTTTATTTGACCTCCAAATTTTAAATCACGTGCACAAATGTACCTGAATGCATGCTTACATACACACAGCCATCCTAGAAGCTTTATCCAAAGTCCCAGCACTGGGACTGCCTTTCTACCATATGTCAGCATCTCTACAGTATCTGTACATATTCTAGCTGTGTCCTCATCATGTATGAATTATTAAAAATAACTTACCCAAGAGAACACAATTTCTGAGAAAAGTACACTGGTTTCTACTACCAAGTCCATACAAAATATCAAAAATAAACTTCATGCCAAACCAGGAAGAAAAACACCCTTTTACTTTTTGTACACAGCTTTGCCTTTTGTTTTGAAAGTTGGACAGACAATCATCTCCTTCCATTTTGTTCAAATGGTGTGAATCAGTAAACAAAAAGCATTGCTTTGCAGAGTCTATGACTTCATGTGTTCTTTGCTTGTTTTAATAATTTAGTGCAGATGCTGTTAGCACCTACTTGTTTACACTGACTGATGTCCATGGGAACTTCATTAGTATGTGGTATTTTCACAAACACTTCACTGTCTAAATGACAGTTTGCTATCCATTTTCATCTGTCTCGCACAGAAGCTGGTACACCTTCCCCATCTTTTCTTATCTGCATAACTGGCTAATAAAAGTGTTTGTTTCTTTGCTTGTGGCTAACATTTTTCTCCAGTTAATGCGATGTTTGTGGCATGTTCTTACGTTAAAAGAAAATTTGCATATTGCACAACCACACTGGTGTGGTGAGAGCCTGTGAGCCACTCCTCGTGCTCAGAGCAAGGCTGCCTCACATATCTTTGCTGCCAGCATCCTCTCCATGGCTGCGTGGGTCCTAAGCCAGCATCCAGGTGAGAGCACCCAGCCTGAACACAAAGTCAATGTCCTTTTCTTTTAAAACTCTGCTGCTTAGGGATCCTCTGATCCTCTTCCCACCCACTGTCAAAATGAATAGAGCTAGCTGTGAGTGATTTGCCTTTTCTCTCAGAAATAACTAATAAAAGCCAGTTGCACCAGCACATATCTCTTCCAATGCTGTTCCTTGAGCCAGAGTTTGCTATTCCTCCACCCCCAGTGTGGGTGGAGGTGGAAGAATACCAGCAACGTGTAACTACTGACACACTACTGGCCCTTTGCATCAGCCCTTGCCTGTGCAGTACTTGCATCTATCACTCCAATTCCTGTTGCGTACAATGTAAACATAAGGTGGGGCTGGATGTCCCTGTGATCACCAAGAAGAGATATCAAGGGATGTCATGTAATAAAATACCTGCTAAAAGAAAGATTGGAGAGAGGAGATAGGATAGAGTTTGCTGCATGGGCTTCGAGCCCAAGCCTTTGTGCAAACAGGGCAAGGCCTGCCATGAATAGCATGTGAGGCTTTATGGGCTACAACAGAAAAATCTTCCCAAGCCTTTCAGAGTTTTCTGGGCATTCAGTTGTTTTCAGTCTTTCACTGCTGTTGGGCAGTGTGTGTTTTCCTTTGCCTAACCAGCCCAAACTACTCTCTGGTGCATCTGCCACTGTTATTCCAAAGGCTGTGCAAATTCTCATCAGATCCTCATCAGCCCTTCTGCCATACCCCTGCCAACAGCACATTCCTTTCTCTATTACAAACACGGTGCACTTCCAAGGGATGGTAGGGAGAGGGGAAAACCTTCCTTTTCTACCTTTCTTTTCCCCCAAGAATAAATAGTCCTTCTTTTCTTAGAATTTCTGAGAGAAGTGAGAAACACTCCATGAAATAAACTTTCCTCCCAAGCTGCTTTTGAGGAGTGAGATTTTTGTTTTTTAAAATAGTTGCATTGCTACAGAACAAACATAAGAGGTCAGAAGGCATAACTAGGACTGTCCAGTCTGGTATCCTGGAGAATGCAGGAAATAGGCTGTTCCAGGCGGGTGAAGGGAACTTTCTTCCCTGATAGAGCCCAGTAACTTGAGGGTATACACCTTCACAAAGGTCATATTTTGTTCATGGGAAAAGCCTCAGCTTGACTTGCATGCTTTCTTTAAACAAATAAAAAACCCCAACAAACCAAAGCAAAGCAAACAAGCACAGAAAAGAATTACAGGAAGGGGGGTGGGGGGAGGAGTCTGCATTGGCAGAATAAAGAATAAAGCAAACTCATGTGAAATGTCTTATTCCTATGCCATAACCCTTTCCATCTTGCTTTCAGTCCTTTATTTTTTGTGGTTTAATAGAGGGGCCAGGAGATTTATTCTACCAACATGGAAAGCATTAAAGTATTAAGAGAACTGTTAAAGTAAAAAAGCCGCACTGGCTCTCCTTCCTCAGCATGCAGGGATAATAAAGGCATAGCTGTTTTACACAAAGACACAAGACTTCCCCCAGCTAGCTGCCTACCAGAAATCCTCTGCTACATTTATGAGCACAAACAGCTCAATGCACGACAAGACTTTTAGATTTGTACCAGCCATTTTTACCGATAGAAGCACAATCTGTATTTTTAACTTAAATAGTATCAAGTGTTCACAGAGAGTATTTTGCTAATAATGTTCTGAAGAAGTTCATACTTTTTTTTACAATAGCAGACTAACATCACTCAGAGTCAAGGGTCAGTGAAGGACTAAAAATTCACTGTGCCTCTCCTTGAAAAGCAATAGAAAATAAAGTAAAACATCTTTCTTCAGTTAGAACAAAATTACACTTGATTCTACGTGTTGCAATTGCAATTACTGTTGAATTCAGCCCTGGGAACATTCCTGAAGCTATTTCACAAAAATAATTATACCAGGTCTTTTGGTATTTAGAATGAGTAGAAATATCAGCAGTGTTATAAGGTCTCACTGCCTTTAAATTCACAGAAATATAACAGGGCTTTCATTGATCCCTCCCTGCTCTTTTGGAACCAAGAATACAGTAAGTTGTCTATTCACCTAGGTACACACACACTCACACACATGCACACATGTGTCTTTAGCGGTAAAGAAGAGCAAGTCTCCCCTGGAAGCACAGCAAGCCCTGAGCAATGATTCACTGACACCTGCTGCCCCATCAATTAGCCTAACATAAGGGTGTTCTTGTACAGTGCAGAGGTTAATGGGAGTTTGAAATGCAGAAAGTGTTTAGCAGTACCTGGAATGAGATCCTTGTTCAGCCTTATCTGCTGTTCTGGAGGAGACTCAGTGAGCCATGTTAACCAGACAAGGAAGTCAATTGCTAACATCTAGAGCTGAATTTGGCCCAGTTTTCACAGGTCCATAATGTGTGGTGTAGTCAATAGAGTAATTTCAACTGTTTTGTTAAGTTTCTTTAAAAGTCAATGATGAATCTTTTAAAATGTTGGGTTCAACTGAACACAGAATATAGTTATATCCTAGGCCTACTTCCAATTGCAAGTGCAATGAAAATTAGGCAAACTTAAGTAAGAAGGAAAGTGAATGAAATAAAGAGACTAAGCTGTGCTTTACCAGATTCCTTGGGAATTCCTGTGCTGGAAGGATGAAATAATTATTGATATCTATGAACCATGTGCAGAATATTTTTCTCTATTGGACACTTAAAATAGAGAGAGAGAACAAAAAGAAAGTAGGAAATGCAAAGAGAATGAAATAGGCATTTCTAGGAGAAGCCTGAGCCCTTCCAGGCAGAGACACACCAGCCTACCAGTTGAGACCAGCCAGAACATAAGCAGGCTGATTTCCAGGACCTGCTCACAGAAGGTGCCATCAGGGGCCCTCAGTCCTCAGCTCTGCCTCATTTCAGCCCAGACCGCTCTGCTGAAGCGGCTGCAGCCATGTGCTAACCTGGAGTCCCCTCGGATGCAGGGATAACAAGAAGCCATGTCTCCAGCCCAAGGACCAGTTCACCTTCCTGAGTCATCCTAGCACGAAGGAGCAGTGAGAATGGAAGGAGATCCAGCTGAAGCGACAGGATGGCAGCAGGACATGGTGGGGAAGGGGAGCATCATCCCCTGTGTTCCCTTTGTAGATTGCAAGGTTCGAGACCAGTTTCCTCCCCAACATCCACACGGTCTGTCCAAAAGGTACAGCCACTGTCAGCACAGTCACAATCCTCTGAAATTTCCCCAGGCAACAGCACTCACATATTTCAGCAATAACTGCTACCTTGTAAACACATTCCACATTCCTGTTGCATTAAACCCCACAGGTCAAATGCAAAGCTGAACAGCCTCTTGTCCCACTGTTGTACAAGGCTTGCTCTGAGGTAGTACCTGTGTCAGGCTTCTATTTGGAAAGGACCTTATTTAGCCTCTTCTGACCCTTCCTAATTTAGGCTCTCTCAGCCTTCAAATGATAATTATTTTCTTGAGCCTTGATGGGAGACAGATGAGCCATGGGCTCCTTTATCTTTCCTCCATACCAGTAACATTTAGGATCACTTCCAGAAAAAGGAGCATGAGATTTTTAACACAAGGTGACCGTAATACATGGCTTTCTCAGAGGTTTCAGGTAGGAGTCCAGTTAAATGGACTTCATAATCCAGATAATTTGCTACACAAAACACTATTAGATTGCTTTCTGTCCATGCTACAAAAAACATCATGGCTGAGTCTTTTCATCTTTGCTTGAAACCCTTCTCCACAGTCTATAAGAAAAACAGTCAGGATTTCACAAATTTAAGAACCCTAATTTTTTGTCATTTACTCCCTTTGTGACATGAGCTTGCAAACTTTTCATTCTTACTATCCATTCAGGAAGTAATTGTTATTTTATGTTTGAAAGAGAGGAAATATTTTTCTGTAGCTCTTATCTCATTTACTTGCAGGTCTATGCTCCAAACCACACTGTGTTCCAAAGCAAGAATATGAGCAAATGGAAATAACTGCCACTAGCTCAGATTCTTGTTTTCTCCTTCACTCCTTCCCTGCAGCAATAATCCCAGCAAATATAACCTCTGGCAAGTCATTCTGCATGTATCACCTCCAGCTTCTGCTTCAGACTTGTAGACTTTTGAAAGTCAAAACCCTGAGGGCAGCCTAATAATTTTTACTGCCACCTTGTCAAAAGTCCAGACCCAAGTCTCTAGTGTGCCCTATACCACCGGCACAAGCTCACTCGTTCCCTTGGACTGGGAATTAGAAAGCAATCACAGAATAACAGAATTGTTAGGGTTGGAAGGGACGTCTGGAGATCATCTGGCCCAGGTCCCCTGCCGAAGTAGGGTCACCTGGAGCAGTTGACATAGGAATATATCCAGGTGAGTTTTTGAATCTCTACAGAGAGAGCAACTCCACAACCTCCCTGGACAACCCATTCCACTGCATTGTCATCTTCAAATGTAAAGAAGTTGTTTATGGTGAAGTGAAACTTCTTGTGTTTTAGTTTATAGCCACTGCTCTCATCCTGTCACTGGGCACCCTGGAAAGAGTCCAAGGTGCCATCCTCCTGACATCTGTCTTTGAGACATTTATAATCATTAATGAGATCCCCTCTCAGTCTTCTCTTCTCTAGACTAAACAGGCCCAGCTCCTGCAGCCTCTCCTCACAAGAGTGATTAAATGCTTCTCCCGATGTTCTTCAAGCAGCAGCTCTCAGAGCAGGGACCAGAGTGAGTCTGTCATGCAGAAACAATGCTCAGCTCCAGGCCTGTCCCTTGGTCCAGCTTTGCAGGAGCCAATGGCATAGACTGAGATGCCCTCTCTGGCCTAGGGCCCAGCTCCCCATGGCACCCTGTGGCACAGTGGAACTCAGGAGGCAAAGGGAACATATTTGTTCTCCCCAGGTCTTTGCTGGAAGGGGTTTCATGGACCACTGGTGGGGAACACACTGTGAGAAATGTCTCCCTTTTCCCGCATCACCACTTGGCCTCAGTCTCTTCTCCTTTCTGCAACTGGGACAGAAGTTCTCCCTGTCCCCCTCTGACATGACAAGCACCTTCCTTGTGAAACTCCTCACTGCTTAAGATCTCTGTCAGAAGTCCCTTGTGTGCACATTTGCCTTTGGCAGCATCTCCCTTTTGGCAATGGAAAGAGGAAGACATTTCAGGAATTAATAAGTCTAAATCACTTTACCAGAGACACACCTCTGCAGAGGAGATCTTTTCCTTTCTGCCCATTCTAAACCTAAGTTTCAGGTTCCTGTATAGCCTTTGGGGCTTACTTGGCACGGGGAATAGGATGGTGGTGATGGGAATGTAAAGCCATTTGGAGACATCCCATTTGTCCCCAGGCTCCCTTCTTTGAATATACCACAAATGTTTTACTTCAATTCTCTAAAGCCCAATGAGATGCAGGTTATTAATTCAGGACTATGACAAGATTATTATGGTTAATTTAACATGTGCAGGCACTTAAGTAACTACTGTTGGGAAATATCTGTCATTAATTCAAAAATTTCCTGCCTGTAATTTGGCAAATATAAATGTAAGTGTGAAGCAGAAATCCAGCATGACATAAAGAGCACTCATCTGCCATCACCTTTACATGTGACTGTACAATGCTTGATCTCTGCTTGATTTAAATATGCACAACAAAATGTACTGCAGCATTCATAAAT
Source organism: Rhipidura dahli (assembly GCA_013399225.1). Classification (NCBI taxonomy): domain Eukaryota; kingdom Metazoa; phylum Chordata; class Aves; order Passeriformes; family Rhipiduridae; genus Rhipidura; species Rhipidura dahli. Next base: position 23,706 of record VXAC01003728.1, on the reverse strand, counting down.
TAAATGCCATTGACATTCATATGCTAGAAAGAGCCCAGATGTAGGAAGAGAAACAGAGCAGCAGACAATATCCCCACGGGCAGCAAAAGAGACACCATCGGGAGACCAGTATTCCTAATCAAAGCTCAAAAAGCAAAGCTGTACGAACAAAACCTACTTGTGTGGGCTTTTCTCCCACCCCCTGTGGGTCTGCAATATTTCCTACCAAGGCAGGTGGTGGTAAAACCACCAGAGTGGTTTCAGTCAGGAACAACTTGTCTCTGAGGCATGGCACAGACCTCCAGGGTCACCCCATCACTCCTGGGGAGGGAACTCCCTGCCTCAAACAGCTGTGTTTTGCTTGCTTTCCCAGGGAGGTAGGTGAAAATTCTGTGTGTACAAAGCTAGTTGCAGCAAAAAGTCAAAAACTCAAGTCCAAAGTAACCAGTCTCATGGCACCTGAGAAGGGTCCCAGCACTTCTTGGCCTTTGCTGATCCCTTGGGCAGGTCCAAAGTCAGTGATGAGTCATTTTGCTCACAAAGGCTTTTTAGCTCCGTGGTTTTGCAAGATTTATCATTATCAGATGCATCCCACCTATCAGGTCCTTCTCATTGCAGGAGCTCCATGCATTGCCTGAACTTTTTAGTTCTCTCATATGGTGAAAACTCCTTAGGGAAATCCTGAGGAATGTTTTGGTACATGTATATCTTTGAGCTTCATATAGATGTTTCAGAGTAAAATTTGGGAACATACTACCAAAGAGAATATCCCGAGCATTCAGTCCCTTGCTGCTGGCAAACACTCCATATAATCCCTTCAGAGGCTGATTAAATTCTTATTTTGAAAACTATTCAAATTCAAATGCTATTCCAGAACTTGGTAACTCTGATGGTTAGAAAATCCCAGACTCCATGACTGGTGCTAATGTGATACTTTCCTTGAAGCAGCTTTTTTCTTTTGCCACAGGTGTTTAGAGAAGATGTCCATCTCCCCTTTCAGCCTTCATCTTCAACGCCAAACAAGCCATGGCACTTTAATTTCCTCACAGATATAAGCCCTATATTATCCTGCCATCTTACTAACTCTTCTCTGCACCTGCCCTACTCCATGCTCACCTCTTCTGGCAGCCAGATGCCCAGAGCCAGACACTGGGTCCCAGGCAGCCTCTATAGCTAAATGACATAAAGGTCACTCTTGGATTTAAGCCTCACAGCTCCTAGTTAGGCTTGCACATGTTGGCAAACAGAGAAAAAGCATTCACCTGCCTCCTCTAGCCTGCTCTCTAGTGCAGAGTCCAAATACATGTTGGAGCTATCAAGAAATGTTGTTCATGCAAGGCCAACGTTTCAATAACCTCTCTGGACTTGGCTCTTTCCTACGTCCAACCACCCAGATGCTGATGCTGGCTGCCAATACCAGACTTCAGGACCCATTCCAGCTTCTTTTCAAACCCCAAAGTGCCAGCATACGCTCCCTTGGCTGGATTTGCAAGGGCCCAGCCATCTGTGTATCTACAGAGTGTCTCTGGTGTAGATACAATGGGAAAATACTTAGCCTTTTACATGAAGTTGGCAAATATACCGGCTCAAGCCTGAGGAAGTTCTGATTCTCTTTGCTTAAGGGCCTCCTTTTCTTAAACATTTTAAAAATATTTGTGAGCCACAGCAATAGATAGGGAATGAGCTGTCTAGCAGAGCTCCCAGCTCTGGCAGAGGAGCATTACTAAGAGGACACTAACAGGCTTTGTGAACATAGGAAAGATCAGGAGGTGCTAGGTGACTTAATCTCTCGTGTCCCATGCTATGCTCTGAGGGTACTATTTTACTGAAATAGCTAGATCAAAGCTACTAAAGAGGTTTCTGCCATTAACTGTCTCCTGAAAGTTGCTGACCTAGACACTGGAACAATTAAATGAAAGGTGAAGCACCTCCTCAAACAGATATTTTTCCTACTCTGTCCTACATCACCTAATCAGACAGTAGTATGAAGTTACACACTTGGGAGAGCTTTTTGTAATAAAGGACATCCTGAACTGCATGAAGACACTGCTCTGGTATATATTTTTTTCTCTCTTTTTATGTGGACACACAGCCTGCGAGTCCTCAGAATGAATGTATGAGCTCTCCTGTAAGTATGATAGAGACAAAAAGTCTGGGATACCAAACTAGACATGTACACTTGCAAAGCAGCTGCTGTATCAGGTATGCAACGTGAGACTCCGGGAATTATTTTTCTGAATACTAAATGTGGAAAATATCAATTGAAGCTGCACTTAGTCCCTCTGAAGAAATCAGCTTCGGAGTGCCTTAGAGTCAACACTCAAACAGTTTCATATTAGAGATACTTAAAATACATTGCTTAAAAATAATCTGGTCTTTTATGTCCCTATTCAGAACCCACCACTACAACCTCCAGTGCAAAAGCCATATAAACATGCTTGCAGTGTACCTGTCCCAGGGATGTGCAGCCAGATCTTTGGCTGATGTCACTTGGTAGGTCTTTGCTCAAGTTAATTGGAGCTGTACCAATTCTTATTTCTGAAGAGATGGGATGCACTGCTTATAGACTTCTGTAAAAGGTGAGTTAAACAGCTTGTATGCACCTGGAGACATTAATTTCCGCATTTTTCAAAATAAGAAAACTATTTTCTGTGAGGAACGGTCCTTCAGAAAACTATCATGCCAGCCCTGTACACCAGCACTAGATGTGAACATACTCGGGTTTGATTCCCACCATTTCTACTGTCTGTGAGTAGAGAAGGTGCAACACAAGGAAGACAATATTTTTTTGGTAAGTGGTTTTCTTAGAATGGCACATCGCTTTAATTTTTACATTTGACAAAGGGCTTCTGTTTGTAATCTATCAAAGGAAAACAAAAAGCAGTAACAAATCCCTTTGTGTTACCAACCAGAGGCAATGATTGCTGGCCTCTGCAAACAATACACAGCCACAGGGACTTGCTGCTTTCTATTTTGCAAATATGCTACAAGAAGTGAGTTGCAGGGAGAGCATGGCAACCAATAAGTCTTGATGACTTAAAGATTTTTCATTAGCCAATTCTACAATAAATTAACTAGAGAAGTTTAAAGGTTGTTTTCAAAAATTTATAAAAACACACCACAAAGAACAAGGCAAGACAGTTCATCTTTCTACTTAACTTTTTTACTTACCATCCAATGAAACTTTAATAAGTACAAAGGCAGGTCAACAGTCCCAGAATTGAATGTTGTGCACCTGTGTAACCAAGAAACACATTTCACCTGTAGGAAAACAACACTTAAAGTACCTCAGGCATAAACTTTCTTCAGCTGCTTACCTGCATAGGCTCCTGTTTGTCAGATTCAACGCACCACAAAAGGCTACTGCTGTTTCAAAAGGGCTCTGTCACCTTGCCAGGCATTTAAGTGGTAGCAAAACCAGCAGAGGCACTTTCAAGTTTGTGCAGAGAATTCTGAAAGTCTCGATTCGGTTCGACTTGGACAGTACACCCTATGTCTCATCAGATAGCCAGCGTGGGGCTGCTCTGCCTTCCTGAAGCATGAGTTATTAGCACTGCCCTGTTCCTTTCACCAAGGGATCCCTGTATCTAACGCGGAAGGAGTCGGTCAGAGGAGAAAGCACCAGTATCCCCCAGTTGCTAGGTAACCAGCAGGGAGATCCTGACCTGAATTCTTAGCGGAGGCTGATGTTACTCAGGAAGCTTAGCTGAGTCCTTCCTGGAAAGGAAGGGCTATGCCAAAAAGTTACTCCTGCTTTTGTTAAAAGCCACTGCGTAGCACCCAGGACTAAGGGACAGCTGCTGAGCTATTTTTATGATAAAAAGGCACCTGCTGTGAAAATAGGAAGCACACATACAGAAATGGAGGGTGACATTTTCTGCTCTTCATGCCAATGAAACCAGAAAGTTTTTAACCTTAAAATACAATCTATCTCAAATCTGGTCATTCAATAAAGCAGAAGAAACCACCCACCATGTGCACAGCCTTAAAATTAACAGATGACATGAGAGAACATTAAGCACATGAAAATAAAAAAAATAATGTTATCCCTTACACATATACCGTGAAGCATAACATAAAGCCAAACTCAGCATAGAAAACTGAAAGGAAGCAAATCATGGAAGTTTATGGTGACACAAGAACTCTGCATTTTTTGGCCGTGTAAATATTTTAAGTTATTGCCATGCCACTGTATTAATTACTCTATTTAGCTTGCAAATTCCTCAGGATGTATTTTCTAAAAGATGAAAAGTAAGAGCCGAGCCAGACCTGAAGAACTAAAGTGCCTCTGGGTCCCTTGGATGGGGTATACCAGATCCTTTCATCCTGTACAGCAAAAGGAAATAATACCCACTCGTATGCAGCATAACACGAATGTCAAAGACTCAATTATCTGGAAAAGATGCCTGTTTGCTTTCTACTGGCTCCAAGGAACATCTTGGTAAAAATGGCATGAAAGCAATGCTGTGCACACCACGTGTGGCATGGCTCCCACAGGCTGGAGGGACCCATGAAGCTGGGAGGGCTGAGGGGTATCGGTGCAGAAACGAGTCCTTTCATTCCAGCTGCCTGCTTTCCCATCACATCTGAGCACATTCTCACACATGAGCAGCTCCCTCCTTGCTCAAGTAGATTCTGCCAGTCCCAAACAGCAATATCTATGAGGACGCCAACTCAGCCAGGGCAGCAGCTCCTGTATCTCTGCATGAGAGGTTTGCAGTGGGTGTACCTACCGCCCAACCACCACACAGGCAACAGCTCTTTTAAAGAAGGGTCTCAGGGACAGGAGGACTGGCCTGTCATGTCTAGTGAAGTCCAGCTATGACCATAAAAGGGAATTACTCCACAACAGCCTTTTATCTGGTAGAAACAAAGCAATGCTTTAATGGAAGGAAAAGGCACACACGTGTCTTCGCAGAAAGCCAGCCCTGCTCAGCTGTGCAATGGCACACCTAATGCTTACTCCTAAGGCATGTAGTGTATCCCCAAAAAGGCTCTCCTTTCAGCATAGCCAGGTTCAGTGGCCCAATAAATCTGTGTTAAGCACAGGCTCGAGGTCAGGAAGCAGTCTCTCTCTCCATAAATGTTCCTATTTATCCAGGGAATCAGTCTACCCCTGCAGCAATTATAACTGCCCAAAACCAGATGAGTATTATGGTGCTTCAAGTACCTTTCTGAACAAGAACCAAAGCTCATCATATTGATAGGAAAATTATAGTTCTTTTATTCATTTCCCTTTCTCATTTTATTGCAGAAACAGGAAGAGCTCAGAGTTAAGTCTATCCCATAAGTGCTTACATTTCCAGACAAAACAGTTACGGATGTCACAATCTGAATTCATCAGGGTTAAATTAATCCAGGTTTTACACAGAGGTTCAAAATATAAAAATCCCTACAGATAACCAAGAGACATTTGGAAGAAACATACTGAAAATTTAAGATATTAAATATATATTCACCTGCTGCTAAAGAAAAACTGATCACATAACAACACAGCCAGCACAAATCAGAAACCACAGCTCTGTGCAGTGCGACTGATTTTTAAGCAGTGCAGATACTCCGAAACAATTTTCTGATGAAAGGCCATCTTACAGATACCATCACCAGGAGGCAAAACAGTGCAGAGAATCTACTCACAGAAATATTTGTGTTTCAGATACCGCTAGACTAATTTTTTACTATAGATTCAGCTTTCGCATACCAAGTGAAGTGGGTGGCACTTCAATGCAACGTTTTTTACAAATTCTTCAAAATGGTCTTAGTGTTCAGCCATGGAACAAGATGCATTAAACAGCAGATATTAGAGAAAACAGAGAAAGCTTGGCAAGATGAAAGGTGTGGCAAATACAAGCTTTTACTAGCGAGGCCCTTAATAGAGGCAAAGAGAAATTAAGACACAAATATGGTAGATTTGAGAAGTAATGGAGAATGAGAAGTAATTGGAGAATACGCCCAAAAGAGAGAGGAAGAAGGAAATCCTTTCCGGATTCATGTAAAAGTTAGAAAAAATATGTAGATGGGAACGATGCTGTTGGAAACGCTGATTCCACGAAGAACACAAACTGGACGACACCTCTCCTCTCTTTTAACATTTCCTCCAGTCATGTCTTAAACAGCAAGAACAAGTAAGTAGTAAAATGGATCTAGATGGGGTACAGAAAATCCACTCCACAGTGTTAAAAATAACCTGTCACATCTTCCTATTGTCTCAACTGGCATAACTCTGCCAGCTTCCTTTTATGCCAGCTTAAGATGTGGTTAAATGCAGTAAGAGGAAGATAGCAGGTCCTCTTACATGTTACACTTTGCCTGCAGGCAGGTTTCAGCAAACTGTGTGTCTGTTCCAGGGGAACATACTTAATGAAGGGTTTAATCTTCCTGATGAATATAGAAGGATGCCAAAGTACCAAACTTGTCAAACACACCTTGCAACAAAACACACGGTTACAAATTTGCTTTATTTGGCTGTATACTTGTGAAGGTGTGTAAAACAGACAGCTCCAAATTGCCTGACTTCAACCACGGAAAGTCAAACACTGATGTCCAAATCCCCTTGCAAAGGTGTAGTGTTACAGTAATTGAGATGGCCCGTAATCTGCTCACATCTCCTTCACAGCAGCACGGTGCTGAGAAGTCTCCCAGTTGTTCAGCTGCAGAAGGAGCTGCGTAAAGCACTGATTCACGCTGATGAATTGTAACCAAGCAACACTGCCAGCATCTCTCAAGCCCATTGTTCAGCTGAGCTCGGGGGAATAGCAGCAGAACAGGACTGGAAAAACCTTCCAAACTCCAACTTCAGTTAAAGGATACCATCCTTCTAACACTAGGAACAGTAAAATTTTTAACCAAAATTTAACAGATATAAGCTGTTACTTCCCTCTCAGTAAAGATAATGATGTGCTTGAAGGCAGCAAATTAATTTCTGCGTGTCCAGGACCTCTTGTAAATAATCTTTACAAATGAAAGAGTTGAAATGTACTTTGCGCAAAAAATGCAGGGCAATGAATTATTCATCTGAGCAGAGGGACGGAAAAACTGCCTTTTTGTTAGTCTGGATATTAGACGCTGAGGGAAACTAAAGATTACTTTCTCAGATACAGTAACTAATCAGTAACAACACAGATGAGATGGAAATAGACATTTGAAAATTTTGTTCAGTGAGAGCTGGCAACCTTTTCCCATGTAAATGTCTGAAACCAACAGTTAATGCACAAAATACTGCTACTACACCATAACTCATGTGAACCTTATTATCAACAGAGGCATTAAAAAATTAGGTTACAATACTGAAATCTTTTCCTTTTATTGCCCTTTATGGAAATAAGATGACACAGTCTGCCAATAAAATTGTTGGTTTCTAGACGTTTTTGCACTGTTCAACAGTATCCCCATTTTACCAGAAAAAAAGCCTCATGTATAAATTAAGAATATGATACAGAATTGACTTGTTTTTGTAACATAAAAGACAGGCTAGCAGCTGTAGGCATTTCTCAGAGCATAAAAACCAAAAGCACTGACCTGTAAAACAGAAATAGTAATAACATCTGCTAGACTTCTGGGCTCTGAAATCACATTCCCTGAGAGCAAGTTTCCAAAAGAAAGGCTGGGCACTTATGTAAGATACCAATTCCCTTTTCAATGGATTATGTTTCTCTTTTGAAATTTTACTTAAAAGCCTGAGTGCAAAACCACATCCATCTTTCTTCTCCAGGAATTAATGTAGTAGGGCAAAGTAACAAAATACCATAGCATTGGCATAAAAATAGATTTATCAATGTCTTTCAGAATTTGTGATATCACAGAATCACAGAATGGCTTGGGTTGGAAGGGACCCTAAAGATCATCTAGTTCTGACCCCCCCTGCCATGGGCAGGGACACCTTCCACTAGAACAGGCTGCTCAAAGCCCCATCCAACCTGGCCTTGAACACTTAGAAGGGATGGGGCTTTCACAACTTACATTAGCTCACCCTCTTTGCTTACTTCCATGCTCATTGTTCTAGTCCCTCTCTACAAATGAGGTTCCTAGGTGTGGCCTTTTCAATCCCATCGTGGGGGATCAAGCAGTCCTGTATTCACTATTCTATGTGGAATATCACCAGGATCTCACACAGGCAGGAGTGCTGCTTCTTAGGCTCTACCTGGTTGATAGTTCAGGGTCCTCCTTATAAGTCCTCAACACTGCCACGGGCTTTGACACTACACAGTTCTCTTTAGAGGCTCGAAGTCTGCTCTCCCATGGTATGAGTTCCCACCAACTTCCTCTCAATGTGAACAGATATTTAAAGCAGAACTTGGTCTCATCATCTTCTTTCCCTTCATATGTTTGCCAGATGGCTTTATTTAATGTCTGTTCTCTGGATTGGCTCTTAGATTGATTTTTTTTTTTTCCTTTACATTTGCCATCTGCTGGTCCAAACAGCTGAATGATACACTTCCTTTTCAATCTCATGGCATAAATTCATTCTTGCTGTCAATTTGGCATCTAAAATAGTATGGCAGGCAGACTGGCAGATCTGGGTAAGGCCTTGCTCCACCAACAGTTTTCTCCTCATCCCTTTGAGACCCATTAGCATAGGAGCAAAGTTTTTAAGAGGGAACAAAGTACAAAGCCAGAGCAAAAGACAGGTACCAAGAAGAACTGAACCAATTGTTGTCTCAATGATGAAAAGTGGTCTGTGTTGATGCTATTTCTTGGAAGCAGGAATTGCAGCCCCAGCATTGTGTGTTCTTGTACAAAGAGAAGACATCAAGTTGTGCAGCAGCTAAGGGCAGAGAATTGCATGTAGACTTCCAAAAGAAACAAATGCTGTGTGGAAAAAATTTTGACTTAGAACCTTTGAATCATTTTCCAGAGTCTTCAGCAACTGTCTTGCTCTTTTCAGTGAAAATGTTTGAGGACTCTTGTGAAATAACTGATGTGGATATGGGACCATGCCTGTGCCCTGCAGGGAACCCAGCCTCGGCTGCGCTACAGGAGCGGTGCCAGAACAAGGGCTTGCAAAACTGCAACACCAGCTGGCTGAGAAGGGCATCAGGAGGAAGACAGAAACAGCACAAGAGCAGGAGGAAGGGAAAGGTGCCAGAACGTCTTGTTATGACCCCACCTAAATGCCTAACAGCAAGGTATTACTGAGTTGCCTGAATGTGCATGTTTTACCCATCTTGTTACATTAAACTCAGAATTTTTTGGAGACTATTCTGTCTCTTGAGTGTTTACACAGTTCCAAGCACAACAGCTTCTTGTGCTGGCTGACTCCTTTGAATGTTGTAAGAGTACAATTGAAAAATAAGAGCAGTAAAAAGCTTGATGCTGTTCATACTTGAGAAGATCTCACATGGCCCTGGACAAATCACAGCCGCAGCAACACTCTGAACAAACACATTTTCCAATCCTCTCATTACTATTGTGGCTTTCTTTTAAAGGTAAAGACAGAAAAAATGTCATGGAAAAAATACTAACTCTAATACTAACTCTTCGCATCTGAGTGCCACAAAAGACCAATAGTTAATCCAAACAGTCTAGGTGAACAAAAGCTTGAGAACTTCAATGCTTCTCCATATACATGAATTTGCATATACACTTGCCTTTTTCTGTTTCCCCCGTGGTTTTGGTGGCTCAGCTGACATCCAGTAGCCTGCCTACTCTCCACTTTCTGCATGTATTACATGTTTAAGTAAGTGGGAACAGTGTGAGGTTTGCAGTGCTTGATCTCTTAATGTTTAGATGAATGATGATACTACAGAGCTGGTCCTAGTTTTCCAGAGCTTCCTACCTCAGTTACAAAGCTAATAAATCTAACCCAGTGGTTCAGTGTCCTTGGTCTCAGCAGCTCTGATCCAATGCCCATTGAAGCCAAAAGATTCCTTAATTAGCCGGTTAGTGTCAAATCAAGAGCAATTAGGCTTGAGTGCCACTGACAAATAAGATGTATAAATGCTTCTGCAATGCAAATTCCTTGGCTGCTGAACTGTACGGAACTGATCCACATGCACCTGGTCTCCATGTAACCTGATACTTCGTACACCACCCAGCGTTCGAGGGAGTGGTGCTGAGAAACAGATTTCTTGAAATTTCCAAGCTGCTTTATATGCTTCACGTTGGTGGTTCACAATCAGATTTCTGGTTGTCACCATCATGAATGGAAGGATAAAAATTCAGTGACAAGTTATGAAATGTTACATCTGCTCAAAAAGGTAGAACGACCAGCAAAACCAATGTGTCAAAGAAATGTGTCAAACAGCTCCATATTTAGCCAGATCCAGCACAAGCCAGGTCTATATTTGAAAGCTGCACTGGTACAGATGTTAGTAGGTGTATGAATAAAGGATAGGAAGACTTTACCACCAGTTTGCATATCCATGGTAACTAAGAGAGGATATCCTGAGAAAAGGAGCTGTGAGATGGGGAACAAAGAATTCTCTTCCCCTTTGAGGGCTAAATAACTTACACTATCTAGTGAGGTTAATTAGGCTGGGGACATGTGCACCTCCGGATTATAAGAGCAATGAGGAAAAGAGACCAGTATAACATCTTCAGTCCTCGTCCTCAGAGGGCTTGTCTAGCTTGCATGGCAGTCCATGCCTCTGCATGTTCACAGCTTTTGTTCCACCTAGGCTGAAGCTCATACAAACACACCCCGTAGCCTTACAAACAACCCATTATAGTATACATAATACAGTACAGTGCCCAAGACATACACTGGGTTGGTTGGGATGGGCAGGCTACAGAAAAATCAAAGCTTCTATGCAGCTCTCAGTATACAGTATTTAGGCACAAATCATAGAACCATTTAGGCTGGAAAACATCTTTAAGGTCACCAAGTCCAACCTTTAATCTAGCATTGCGAAGTACCAGTGTAGCTCATTTCTCTCTGTGTGTATGAGTATGTTCTGAATACATTCATGATGATGGAATTGCATCTGCTCTAGGCTGGGTTTAACAACCATTACTGTTTCATGACTAGTCATAAGAGTTCTATTACTATTGAAGGACAACGTCCAGAGAAAGTGTAAGCGATTTCAGAAGAATTAAAAAGTTAAAAAGCTATGTGCAACACAGAGCAATACCAGTGTCCTCACACATGTGCCTATTCCATTATTCTGATGATTCAAAGGGCAACACCTGAGTTCCCCAACTGCCCTGTGTTCCCATCTCTCTCCATTTCCTTACAGCCATCATTGGAGCAGGAGGGCAGTGCTACCACCAGCACTGGCCTGAGCAAGTCTGAACTGGTTTCTGGGTGCCTGCATGCAGAGCTGCCAGACAGGAAGTCAGACAGAGCAGAAGAAATAGGCACCATCTTCCATGTTGCTGTACATAACCTCTGAAGCAAAAGGATGAAAAATTTCTACAAATAGAGTTTCTTTTAATAATCTCCTTTTTTTATTCTCCTGCCCCTGCCACAATTTTTAGTTCTAGATATGTGAGTCTGGCAGCTCTCTGCATATGGTCTGATTCTCCAGCTTATTTCTGGCTCAGATTGTCCTTGGGTTTTAGTAGAGGCAAGAAAGAGTGATATCAAAAAGAAAGGGGGATAGAAAGAAAAGTGAGGAAAACAAAGCCTTAACGTACCCAGAAACTCATCTGAACATCCAAACAGGAGCAGAAAATTTCCATCTTCTTTTTAAATATGTCTTCTGTTTCCATGCTATAGTAACTACATGGTATGTTTTTTAATAGTCTGTTTTAAAATAAGATGGGCGTGATCTAGTTACTAAATATTGTATGATTTGATAATTACAAAAGAGAGCAAACTATTTTCCTAATCTGGAATAAGATCTAAAATTCTACAGTGCCTTTAAGAAAATGGGATTTAAGTAACTTTTATTTTTTCCAATGAGACATAAGCCCAGGAAAAAATAATTCTGTTTTAGTTGGTTTTGAAAGTCTTAGAATTGATAGTTGCATGTAAGCAATTTACACCTTCACTTTTACAGCTACATGAAATAAGCACAGATTTATGCAGCACACAGCGTCTTTAATTCTTGATTAAATTCCCTTCAGATTTTCACTGTAAGCCAGTGATATTTTATTAGTGATAACAGTGATACTTGTATTAATTTCCTTCATTATATTCAGTCGCTCATAACTTTGGCAGGTGGTGTAATTTTAGGTCCTTTGAGTAGGGGGGGCAAAAGGATGAAGAACTTGTGATGGTGTAACTGGAGTCCACCCCACATACAAGAGGCAGGTTATGGCTGCACAATGAACTTTGGTTCTGACACACTCAACCTTGTGCTTTGACTCAGCAAAGTAAATAATGCTCTTTACAAGCAGTCTGCACAAAATTGTCAGGGCGTTCTGGTTTAACACACAGCACGTTATCAGGCATTACACATCCAGTATAATTAATTAAGACATTTAAAAGCTGAAGTGGTTTCACCTGGTATTTGGCAGTCTGCTGTTCCTAAGCAAAGGGGCTGAGAGCTTAACAAGAAACATCATAAAGATTAGCTAAAAGTTGAAGATCATTTTGATTACGAACCTATGAGTCCAACAGGAAGCTGAGATGTACCTATCTGCACACATAGTCCTCTTATCTTGTGATTGAGCTACAGTTTGTGACTTTCATTCAGGATAAGACTGCAAAGCAGCTGAGCAGGTTACTAAACCAGACTCTTGACGCAATATAAGTAAAAACCAGAGAATTTGATTTAAAAGTTACAGTCTAATTGTCAGTATTTTGCTTTGACTAAGAAACTTGCTACATCAGGCTTGTTGTAAGAGTGGCAGAGAAAGTTTCAAGAAAACTGACCAAAAATCTTTTGTATACACAGGACAATTTACAGTGCTCTCTGCTAATAGAGTCATTTCACATAAGATTCACAGAATTAGCTTTTGCTAAAAAAATCCTCTCACCGTGAGAAAGGTCATGGAAACAACCTCTTTGCTCTAGAGTAGAAAGCACTTCCTCAAAGCACTCCATCAGAGTCCAAACAGAAACACTCATATGCTTGTGCTAACAGTGCTGAGTTACACAAGAACATAATTTTGTCAAAACAGCAGGCCAGCTACCATTATCCTTCCATATAGTGCAGACTCAATGCAAATGTCAGAGGAGCCAGACTGTTTACTTGGTTCAGGTATCTCTGAAATGAACTAACCTTCAGTCCCATAAAACTTTGAACTTTGCCTGTTCAAGTGTTGAAGCCCACTTGGGGATCCTGGAATATCAGATATGCAGTAGTATATTATTACAAACCCATTATTTCAACTTGCTTCTAGGAAAGAAATATATTTCTTTTTCTGCTATCATCTTCCACTGTTAAATTCCAAGTTAATAACCCATTGTGGCTGGTTTAAGTTATACTGAAGCAATTCAAAGCAAATGTAAAATGCAACAGAGCTTCGTTATCCAAGAACATAATGAGACCAACAGAACCATCACCTATAGATGCATGGCAAGTCCAAAGAAGCAACTGATGTTTTGGGGCAGAAAAGATGTCCCTTAACATTGCTATCACAAATGCAGATATTTGTATGGCAGAGACATTTCTGTGCAAAAGACAAAAGCAAGGAAGGAGAAACTTTGCAGGAAAAACAGTAGTAAAGGTAGCAGAAAGTCCATGGGAAAGCAAGCATAGTTACTGAAAAATATCCTAAAAAGGGCTAACGACAGAGCATCACTTCACTGGTGGCAGAACAAAGTAGGGAAGCCTCCCTCCTCTTCACTGAATTCTGCTTCATCCATGGAATCAAGGTTTGTTTGGTTTTTTTTTTTTTTTTTAATTACCAGAAATAGATCTGGCTTCATCATCAGATTAACATTAGCTAAAAGCCTGGTTTTGACCTAAGTTTTGACAGGCTCAGATCCCAAGTGCATCCAGGGACACAACCCAATTCTGACCTTGCAGCAGATCGTTGTTCTGTCTTGCCCACATATGGCTTTATTCATACACACTACACTATTGTCTCAAATGCCTATGCAAAAGTGGAAGAAGCAGCAGCAGCAGATCAACTTTCAGGTGATTTTCAGGCTTTTGATGGTTTCTTTCACAGCTGTGGCAAGAACTGACACTGGCACACTAGTAAAAAGAAGCAAGTGAGCTGTTCTACAGCCACAAGGCCGCACACAGGACATCTGTGCACCCCACCAACCCACAGCTCCTGGGAACTGTGCTAGAAGGCTCCCTTCTCCTGTGCTGAACTCCATCCACCTTTCCCAGGAGCCATATGCTCCTCACTGTATTCTGCACCCCAGCTTACCAGACGCGTTACCTTCACACCATGACGGCACCCAACACAATGCCCCTTCAGACACATCTGCAGGCACCTCAGAAATTTTGTCCAGCACAGAGAAGGAGCCGATTCCCCGAAGTCCTTTTGGCTTCCCAGCTGACTGCACTGTGTGCCACAGTTTCTCAAAACTAATCTGCTGTTTCAGAGAAACGTGAAACTTATGAGGAGAACACATCAATTCATTCACAATATACGCTCTTCTACAGATATGTAACACAGATTGGAACTGACATTCAAGATGACCCACACCCTATATAAGCCTCACAAAAACTGCCTAGTTATTCACTTTTCCAGCTTGGCAAACTAAGCCTCCATACTCAGTGTCAAGCTAAAACATTTGTTAAAATAATTCTTGGCTTCCTTCCACTCCAAACAAATTCATCAGACAGATATTTCAACTCATTTTTGACTCAAGCAAGCAGAAGTGGGGAGGTACAAAAGTAGAGATGTAGGAGCCTTCATTAATTAGAAAATGACTATTTTCTGTACACCTTTTTCTACCGCATAAGGATAATGGAAGGTTTTGGCTATTTTTGAGGTCACTGTCTCCAATTAAGAGAAACGCATGAGCTTTAAACAAATCAGACAACCGTGGAACAATTTTAATCCCTGAATGAATAAATCCCTTAGGGGACGTGGCTGCAGAGAAATCAATGGGCAATTCTATTAAGCCTTAACAGCAAATAAGGCACAATCTGGCTTCTACAATGAACCTCAAAGCCACAGATCCTGTCATAAGAATTTATCAGATTTGTGTGATCAGTCATCAGTGTACAGAGCCCGATTATGCCCAGAATATCTTCTGCTTACAGCAGCTGTTGGAACAGCATTGTACTAGACCATCTTTGAGTTGAGGGCTATAATCTTACAGCAAAAAAATGACAGAAATAAGTGTTAGAATACTCATTTGTTCCAGTGAACTCCTACTCTTGTCAGCACCCTGCTGCCCACTGACCCTACCTCTAGCTCCAAAGTGTTAAGAGAAGTGTGAGCTGTGACTGTGAGAAAACTGGCATTTGCTCCCACAGCCTTTCACAGCAACACATAAATGACCTTCTCTGCCCTCCAGACTGGAAGTACTCTCTCTGTAGCTCAAACAAAATCTCTTGTAGATCAAACACAAATCATTCATACCATGCTATATAAAGTCCACAGGCTAGCACAGAAAATAGAACTGTGCTTTAAAAAAATCATCAAAACAGAAGACACAACTTCCCCTCCCCTGCAATATACCTAAGTGCTCACCTACTGACACCTGTCAGGGTAAGGACAAAATCACTTTGCTTGGTGTGGTTGATGCAGTCACGCTCTAGGAGCCTCTGCCTCAGGCTGCATCTGCTCTTCCAAGTGAAGCACTCTCAGGATTGTTCTGTGGCATCAGAGACAACATTTCTGTGCTTGAAACCAGACTGCTAAACTCTCATAGTCTTCAAAAGAGGTTGACTACACCCACTCCACTTGTTGAAAACCATCACCTGCCTATCCAACCAGGATTGTGTCCAGGGCCATTCCAACAACACAAGATCAATGACAGCCTGACTCATTTCCTGCACCATAGAGTAGTTTAGATGCAACTACCCTATCCACCTACCCAAACTGTTCATATCTGAGGTGTGTCCAAGGTACGTGACAGCTGCCTTCTTTGCTCACAGAATCAAATTTCCTTTCCTTGAAATCAAGGTGTGGGAACAAGAAGAGGCTGAAAATGACACATATAGAGCTACTACCCAGACAGAGCTATACTACAGACATGGCACACCCAGCACCCACAAGATCAGAAGTACTCCCTATGAGCATCCACTCTTTAGAAGAATAGTTATTGAGGGTCAAGTTTTCACAGCCATTAAATGCCTAAAGTTAGAGAGGGGAGCCATCATTTCTTGCAGTGAATAGGAAGCATTATCCAATAAGATGCACAATGGGATTTTGAGGTTAGGTGCCTCATTCCTATTGCAGTTGACTGGAATTATATCCCTAAAGATGTTAAAAGCCTCTGTGTTGAGTGTGATGCCTTTGTTATCCCTTTACACGCAAGTGCAATGTCTCTAATCCATTACACTGGCTTATGAAAGAAAGAAATACAGGAGTAATACTACAGGCAAGAGTTTTCCTCCTTCTCCTGGGTAAAATGATATATCACCTGCATATTTCAGCCTTGCAATCTTGCTTCATTTCTATCTCTGAGAAAATAAATTGACCTCCTGTGGAAGCCGCTCAGGTAAATTTCAACATGGCCTGGTAGTGTGAGACACAAGACAGGCAGAAATAGTTAAGTAGTTTAATTCACACTGGTTTGGCATTTAGTCAAAGAGGTTTTGTGGAAGTAAGCAGAAAATTACAGTAGGTTACAGTAATCTGTAATCTGAACAATCAATTTAAAACACTGATGTACAGTTAGCACCTCACTTTAAAAAAATAAACCAGTAAAGAAACACAGCACTCTTCATCAGTCAGTTCAGTAGCAATTAGACAAACTGAGTTTACAGTCTGCACCATACTTTCATCTCACACTAAGATTTGAAAAAGAACTAGGCTACAAGATGAAATTTTAAAAAAAATCTATACCTGTGTTCCCATGATTTTGTATCAAATAACTTTTGAGAAGAGTACATATTTAAGTGAATATTTGAGATACCAGAGTATCTCATAAAGCAGGCTGCTGAGGAACAAGAAACCCATGGACCAGATACAGTCTATGAATTCACTTGGATAATTTTGGACTGAGTGATTCGAGGGGAATGCATTAGGACAAGAAAGAAAGTGAATATGTGCCCTGCCAAATGGGTCTGACAGTTTTCCCTGGGCTGCAGGAAAAAAAAAATTCTCATTTCTCCTATAAACCAATTCTAGGAGAAAATTATAACACACACTGACATAAAAAAATGCTCCTCATTAACTGTTCCTATAAACCTTAATGGCGAGTAAGAGGGACAAAAGTAAAAAATGTTATCCTCCTTATTTTAACAAGGGATGTCTTTTTCAGAGTTAAGTTAGAAGTGTTCGTGTTTGGAAGCTAAATCTAAAATACATGAAATGGGCTCAATTTCATAAACTGTTGAGTACTCCTTTCTCTAAAAAAAAAAAAAAATCAACCTTTAGTTCATCCACCTTCAGTGTCCCAAAGACACTGGCCACCTAGGAAAATTCAGGACACTTCACTGAAATACACTAACATGTCTTTCTTCAAATACTCTTTTTTAAAATCCTGAGGCAACAGTGCTGATGAGAATAGCATTTTATTTTTCTTGCTTGGATTATGTGCCGGTATGGCAAAATTCAGCTACCACTGAATCGGTTGAATGCACCAAGCAAGATATGGAGAAGGATCTGTGCAAGTCTGCATGTTCATTCATGTTTACCAAAACTGACATCACGTAGATTTAAGAGACTGATTGATGTATTTTAACTGTTTGCTTAAATAATGATCAACTCCAGGTTTCTCATCTGCTCTTTTTGTTTCACATTGTCTTATATATTTGTTTATGACACACGGTTGAAGAAATTAAGGGCTGATTTCTGTTGGGCTAAAATAGAGTAAACTCTATTTTATTATGATGCTGCCACCTATAGTCTTTCTGAACACTACACTACCTCTCCACAGTTTGGATTTGCATTTAAATTTCTAAAAATTGCATTGTTTATCCTTTGCTAAAACTTTCAATATCACCCCACCGAGCAAGGAAAATATCAAATAAAATGTTTGGAGAGACACACTTTTGTTATCTTTGCTCTGTCATTTCCAGCCCCACCAAGAAATCTCCCCAGTTTTGGCTACTCTGATATTCTCTGATGAAAACTCTGCTTTCAGAAGGTCTGAGAAGAACAGGTGACTCTGAGGTGAACATCTACCAAACCAGCATAAATGGTTACTTCCAAACACCAGAGAGCATGCCTGAACACACTACACAACCAGGATGGAAACCAGATCTGAAGTTTCTGTGAGGCCTAATGGAGAACTCTCACCAGATACTCCTATATAGACTTCATTCCTGCTCTGCTCCTGTACTCTGATTAGGACAACTAAGCAGTGACATTAATTCTCTTCCTCTCCTGTTGTTTTTCCATACTATAGTTTTCTTAAGCTAACCTATCATTAAGTAAAATTCAGATCTTGAGTAGACCAGGCACACATGCCCCACCACTGCAGAGCAAGACACAAAGTGATGTGGATCTGGAACCCGTCTGTCCTGTAATCTTACCAGCCAAGACCTAAGCCATAGGAGTGTTCCTAGCTGTGAAACTGTCAACCCAGTGGTGATGCATTAAACTCTACATCAACTCAAAAGGCCTGTAGCTGCAGAAATTAGCAATTTGTTCTTCTTCTAGGAATGGAATTAGTTAGAAGCACAGACCATGTGTCTGTCCCTCCTTAACCTTCAACCTGTCCAAGTACCTATGGAAACTCTTGCGTGTTTCCATGGTCAGCTGATGCGGTGCAACCCCTGCATCTGCCCAACCCCCTAATACCTTGAAAAAACCTTAGTGATACTGATTCCTGTATTAAGGAAAGAATGCCACAACTGTAAGATTAAAAGAGCTTCTAATTTTGATGGCATACAGTGCCCTGAGTCCTTTAAGTTCCATGTTTTGCTGTATTTATAACTTCTTTGTTCAGCTCTAGAATATTTTCCATTTTAGGAAGGAAAGAAATCTACTCAAGTGTAGAATCAAACAAACCCCTTAATTCTAAAATACAGGCAGCTGATTGCATTGTATTAGACAATGAGTTAGGAGATGAAGCTGTTCCTTTGCTATATTCTACTTCTCTTTAAATAGCAGAGTTGCCAAAGCTGATGTGATAAAAGAATGACATGGAGAATGAGAACTGTGTAATCTTCCCATCTCATCAGTTTAAGATACAAAGGAGTAAAAGTGCAACCCGTCTCCCTTGCCTAGAAATTTTATGTGCTGCAGATGCAAAACAAAACAAAACAAAACACACTGAGTTTCTAGCTTTACAGGGATGCAATATTAAACAATGTCATTTAAAAAAAAAAAAAAAAAAAAGAAAAGCTATTGTGTATTTTTATCCATAGAACAACCAAACCCTTTATGGAGACTGCAGCTTAGCAGTGTGTGAGCTGAATCACTTTTTATAACTGTGTGCTCTCAGGAATGTCTTGCCTGTAAACTCAGATATTATCCCTAAAATCATTAGTGTTTCCATAAAACAAAAAGTTGTGGTGCAGTACTGTCAAGAAATTTTCCTTGAAGAAATCTTTTCATAGCTAATTCTGTCTTAACTTAGTAACAAACTTCACCATAAAACCAGCTGGCAGAGGACAGCACAGAATGGATGTGCCAGCTTATCCACGTGTAGGTTTTTCACACTCCTGGAGCTGACTGATGAAGTCTGCTCTCAAGCAGCTGGGAGCATGGAGAACCACGGGCCTGAGAATCCTGAGAAACAAAATGCACTGGAAGAAATACCAGAGAAATCAGTGTCCTCTTTTATCTCATTCTCTTCAAACATCAACAGACTGGCTAAAAAACCATTTGCCCTAAGTAAATACTCTTGTAATTACCCTTCAGTGGACTCATTCAAGGTCATGAAGAGTCAATGGTGATAAACTGCTAAGAAGTCCCACTTCATCTCATCAATTAAATAATTGATTTAATCTTCCTCTTGAATTATTTCAAAATTTGTCAGAATTAAAGGCATCACCAGTGTGTACAGCGAGATTTGCTCCCAAGGTTCATTTCAAAAGTGCTGTACAAAAGCAGATGCACCATCTGCTGTTTGAAGGGTTCCAAGACACTTTTCTGTCACATTCCTGCAGCTACTGGATAAGCTACTACTGCCAAGAGGAATTCTGTTGACTCCCTTTGAGTATAGAGTGTATAGAGTACAGGCATCAGGAGTAGTAGGACTTGCAAGAGGTATGAACACAGTAAAATGGTACCCTTGAAATTAAGACAATGATTATTTAAGTCTGAGCTTTACTAGAAGCATCACTGCCAATTGTTTTCACAGAAACATCTACTAATACATTTATACTCTTCTCCCAGACCTCTCTCTGTATTTCCTCAGGGGCCAACAGACCCAGTTCCTTGGCTTTGAGCTGCCAAGACTTTTAGTTTCATCCTGTTAAAACTCCTCAAACAGATGTAGGCATTTTACACTCAGAATTCTACAACCCACTACATGCACTCTTTTTAGACACCAAAAAAATGGAGTACTCCAGAATTCCTATACTGATTTCATTGTATACATTTATGTCTAATTTCAAAACTTTCCATTTTAAAGGTATTTCAGAGCAGCCAGACACCCCCTTGCCTCTTATATTGCACTGTTTTACCCACATCTACCTCCAAAAAGCTAATCAAATTTGATACTGTATCAGGAAGATTATTCTATTAATGACTTTATGAGACGACACAGATTTAATGAGCCTTAGTTTCACCCTCTTCATGTGTAGTGATGGAACAAGAGAGGCTGCAGTGCCACACTGAGAAGGCACTGGGGAGGGCTTTGTGCAAGTATTGGCCAGTTCAAAAACATAAACTGACAGGACCCAACCCTATCAAACCCAAATAAATCTGAGGGAGTTCTGCTGACTTGAGAATAAGCAGCAATGCACAGAAATGCTTTGGTACAGATAAAGCCATCTTCCTTAAGTGACTTTGTCCATGAATGGATGTTTCACTGTAAGAAAATGGGTAAGTAAATGGTCTCCTTTCCTGACCTTTTTGCATAGACTCTCTCCTCTTTTAAATAATACAGAACCATAAATCTTGCAATAAGAGAAGACTGTATCTTTAATGCCATGGATACATTACATTTTATGACTGAATTTTCCATCTCTCTTGTGATTTTTAACTCTCTTCCAGTATATGCACAGCTGGGAAACGAAGCAGCTTTTTCTAAGAGCATGTTACAATCCTAGCATGTACAGACTTCATTCTATTGCCTTCCAACAAAGATTTCCATGTTCAAGTGGATGTCCTTTAGTATTTTGGACTTAAACAACTAGACATACTCAGTTCATCAGCACCTACAATTGCAGAAAGTCACTTCTGGGCTTCTGTAACAAATAGATAAATGAACTGTGCATTGCTGGATATTTACTGTGTTTAATGGGCCAAAGCCAGAGCTTGCTGTTATGAATCAAGACCTCAGAGGACAGGAGAACTAATGCACTCTAGCTGTGCAGGGCACTGGATCTGTTGACTCTAGTAACAACAGACTTCAGAGTCACTTTCTGCACAGAGAGTGCTCTGCAGGTCCCTATCTAAAATGTGTATTGGTTATACTCTCCAGTCAAAGACTGGTTGTGCTGGAAACACACATCTGAAATCAAGATGGGCTGTGAGGCAATGACCATTTATTAAATCTTCACACAAAACAGGGAGAACTTGTCTATGTATTGTTAGACATCAGTGATTTCACTTTTGTCCTGGTGAATCTGAAATGCAGCTTTGCTCCTGCAATAAATTTATTTGCCTGAGACATTTCCATATTTCAATCCCATTTTCAGTTCCTCGGTAACAGTTCAGTGCCAGTCCTTGTTATTAAGGAGTTTTTTTCTTTTGCCATGACTGTAAATACTGAGGCTGCCAGCCAAGTACTGTACAGCTGTTAATGCCCTGCACAACAGAGAGGACAGCAGAGGCTGTCAGTACCACCACAGGCTGAGTGTGAGCAGAACCCTTTCCTCTGTGGAGCTCAGTGGCAGGCAGCACACACGTATTCCCATCCACTGCCTTAGAAGCAACACTGCCAGGTTAGCTGGTTTCTTTCCAAGAGAAGAATTAGACCCTATACACCCTGAAGCACACGCTAAAGAAAACATTTTTAATTAAAAAACACAGCAGAATTTAAGCTCACAAGGTCTTTGTGAAAGCAAAGAAACATGACCTTCTAGTTTCTATAAACTGTGACGTCTGTACATAGACAAACTAATTACCCACCACTACAAACAACCACAGACAGTTCCTACCTCATCACTGGATAAACCTAAATGCACCTGCTCCCTTTCCTTTAATGATAAGCCAACTCCTACCCTGAAACTGCCTTCTTTCAATGATTAAAGAGCTACATGGCAAGTGCCAGTAATAAAGTTACATTTTTTTTCCTTCTGTAATCTAATCTTTGCCCTGTAGAAACTGCTGATGAGAGCTCAGTTCCACTTAAAATTTACATAAAAACAATCCATATCATGTTGCATGGAACAGGACTGTTGCCCCAGTGTTTATTGGCATGGTGATGCAAAGACTAAGAAATTACTCTGATGCAAAAATGATGTGCAGCTTTGTATCAGTATCAAACAGGCTTTGATGCATGGTTGCTATTTTTAGAAGCTAATGATCTGTGAGTGATAAAGCAAATGAAATTCTTAACGATGACAAATACAGGAGAATGTACAGTACTAAGTAGAGAACATGATGTCCAGCCAAAGAGAGATTTATGGGAGATGGTTATGGTGCCTAAGATTTATAATGGCAAAATAAGTGAACAGGAAAAGTTTCTGGAAGATCTCGTGTGTCTACCTGGAAAAATAATTTACTTTCAGACAAAGGATGGAATGTACAGTCCATTGCATGCTTCTAGCTGATACTGACATTGTTTTGGTATTTATATGCATATAAAGCCTAAGACTTTATCCAATTTAATACAATTAAAATAGCTATAGAAAAAAACATAGATTTTTAACTTGTGTGAAAATATGCAAACAATTAGTGTTTGTATTGTTGGGGTGTTCCTATCAACTTCTCTTTATATATAGGGTGGTTTTCATTCAATTGTATGGCAAAATTGGCAGGGTGACATTTTCACACCTAAAATTTCATTGTGCTCTTGTGAAGTGATTCCTGTACAATAACCTAAGATCCATCAGTGGCAGTTAAAATTTAATACACTAAATATACTATTGACTGTAAAGTTTGTCAACAGAAGCTAGCATAATAATGAAAACAATGCATTTGTCGTATTTCGGGTCTTGTGTCCAAAATACGTTAAAGAGGAGGAAAAGGTCACACAATTTACAGCTGCTTTCAGGTTAGAGGATCAGTCAGCATTTTGAAAGAGATTTGAGAAATGGGAGAGGAAAAGCCACAGCCTTTCAGGACAAGAAAACGCCCCTGCCAGCTGAGCTCGAACTTCCTGCAGGGAGCCGGGCTGGTGGGAGCACAAGCCTGATCACCTCAATCCAATTCACACCTTCGAGAAACCTGCAAACGCCGGGCGCGACGGAGCCGTTTGTGCACACGGAAACCGGTGTCCCACTAGGTACCTTTGGCCTCTAAATTAAACTCCTGGTTTGCTAAGCGTCTCCCGTCGCTGTGCTCCCAAGACAAACAGCCTCCGGAGAAGACGCGGGGAAGGAAGCAAAGCCCTGCCCGTCGCCCAGCCTCCCCCGACGGCAGCGCCCGCGGCTTGGCCCGAGGGAGCCGCTGCCCGGCAGGTGCCTCGCTGCCCTCACTCACCTGGAGCCCGTGCGGGGCGGCGGGGACAGCGGTGCCGGCGGCGGGGAGCGGCGGGGAGCG
>VXAC01003727.1:120585-136721 GCA_013399225.1 Rhipidura dahli | reverse complement strand
GAACCGCCCCCTCCTCTGCCTCCCCTCCCCAAATAACCCCCTTTTTACTACTGAGTCCAGAGCCCGAGCCCAAACCTGTGGGGCTTTTATAAGGGCTTTTTGATCTCCACTGCCTCACGAAGAACTTATTTTATTATAATATAACTTTTATTATTGATATTTAGTTGTTAAAGCTGTGAAAGGATAAGGAACCCTTTCTCTATTCCTCCCTTTCCCCCATAGGCTCCCAGTTAGTGTTGGGCTTTGACCCCTCTCTGGGGAACATGGGGGATATTTAAAATATGTCACAGAAAATTTAAGATGTTTTACAAATAATTTAAGCATTAACTTATATCTTAGTGGTTTGGTTCCTTTTAATTCCGAGGGGCTGTGGCAGAGCCCAGGGGGGCTTTTGGGGAGGTTTTACTCGAGATGTTGGTGTTCAGATTTTGGGGGAATAGAGGGATGGGTGGGAGGGGATCCGAGGTGATGGGAGCTGTTTTCCTTCCTTTGGGTCCTGTTTTTTGCCCCTGGACCTGTTGTGGTTTGGGATGCGGTCTCCATCTCCTGCTCCCTTCCTGCAGATTCCGGGATTTCCACTGGAAACCCTGGGGGGACCTGGGGGGCACATTCCCAGTAGGATGTGGGAGGAGAAAGTGCCAGGCTGGTCCTGCAGTCACTGTGCCCGGGGCAGCTCTTCCAGGGAATCCCACTGGCACATGGCTGTTCCCAGCTGAGCTGGAAGCAGCTTCTTCCCCAGGGCCAGGGGAACTGCCAAGGGTTTGGGTTGAATATTTGGGAAAGTCCTATTTCCTTTCCTCTTAGACTTGACTTTTCTGACCTTCAATAAATGAGTGGTCTCTGGATGGTTTTGGGAAACTCTTGTTCCACCTCTGGCTTGTTTTTAGGAGGATTCGCTGCTGCCAAAACCCCTCCAAGCATTTGGGGATCGATTTGGTCCAGTTTTGGGACCAATTCTTAGATTTCAAGTTCTGGGCATGGCCCATCCCTTCCTTCCCCTCCGTCTTTTGGAGCCCCTCTTGGAGGTGGCTGCTCCCGGGATGTCGAGGCTCTGCCCTTTGCGGTGGGGAGCAGTGTCGGTCCGTGACCGGCCCGGGAAACCGGGAGGGAACCGAGTAATGCTGGGGGGCTCACGGCCCTCCCCCTGGTGCTCTGGGACCAAGCCGGGCCTACCCCGAGCGTCTCCCTACCCGGAGGCCAAGCCCATGCCCGTTGCTGGCCTGTCCCCTCAATTCCGGGGCCGGGGAAGCCCCGGACCCTCCTGCCCCCCCCCGGATTCCGGGGCCGGAGAACCCCCGGGCCCTCTCCCGGTCCCGCCCCGGTCCACCCGGGCCCTCTCCCGGTCCCGCCCCGGGACGCCCCGGTCCACCCGGGTCCTCTCCCGGTCCCGCCCCGGGACGCCCCGGTCCACCCGGGCCCTCTCCCGGTCCCGCCCCGGGACACCCCGGTCCCGCCGCCCCCCACGTGTCGCGTTCCCGCCGCGCCGCCCCCACGTGACCATAGGAAGGCGTGGCCACTCCCTGCGTGAGTGACTGCGGGCTCAGCCAATCGTACATGGCACAGCCCCGTGCCCGCCGCTGATTGGCTGGCGGGCGGGCCAGTGAGGCGGCGGGGCGGGTGCACGGCGCGGCAGCGCGGAGGCCGCGGCGGCAGAGAGGTAAGATGGCGGCGGCGCCGCCTGCTCGCAATGGGGCCCGGTGTGCCCCTCAGCGCGGCCCCCGAGTGCTTCTCCAGGGCTCTTCCGCCCTGCACCGCCCCGGAGGCGGGTTTCCTCCCGCTCTCTGCTCCGGCTGCGCTGCCTGGGCGCCCCTCAGGGGTGCCCCTCACGCCCGCCGCCCGCGGACAAAATGGCGGCGCCGGGGCGGTGCGAACGCGCATGCGCGGGAGCGCGGCGGCAGAGCACGTGCGCGGGCGGGGGCGCGCAGGAATGGACCGGGATGGGCACCGGGAGAGAGGCTGGGATGGACCGGGATGGGCACCGGGAGAGAGCTTGGGATAGACCGTGATGGGCACCGGGAGAGAGACTGAGGCAGATCAGGATGGGCACCGGGATAAAGCCGTGGGTAGAGCAAGGTGGGCACCGGGTACACCGGGGTGGAGGCGGGATGGGCACCAGGTGCGGGCAGGACGAGTCACCGGGACAGAGGCGATGATGGGCACTGGGAGCACCGAGGAGATGCCCTGAGGGTCCACTGGGAGAAGTGGATCCCACCCAGATTTCTGCGGAGCTAAAAGTTCCCTCGAACATTATTGGGAATTACCTCTGTAGTAGCAGCCTCATCTTCTTCTAAAGGGGTCAGACTTGTATTCAGATTAATTTCCCGCTGCTGCTTTTCATTTCATCAGCGGTTTATTTCATTCTCTTTCCCTGCTCTTCGTCCCCCCTGCAGCGTTGGCATGAACAGGATCCGGATCCACGTGTTGCCGACGAGCAGAGGCCGCCTGACCCCAGTGCCGCGGCCGCAGGAGCCCCTGGCCTGCGCCTTCGCCCCCCGGCCCTGCTCCCAGCCCCGCCTGGAAGGGCAGGAATTCTGCATCAAGCACATCCTCGAGGACAGGAATGCTCCCTTCAAGCAGTGCAGCTACGTGTCCACAAAGAACGGGAAGCGTTGTCCCAACGCTGCTCCCAAGCCTGAGAAGAAGGATGGGTGAGTGGCTCTGCCTCCTGGTTTTCCAGTTCCAAACTCTGGAATTAAATCAGGCAGGGGGAGGTTTTTCTCTTTGTTTTCCCCATTGAAGGAATGGCTTGAGCTGTGTCAGGGGAGATTTAGATTGGATTTTGGGAAAAGGTTCTTCCCCCAGTTGAGCACTAGGGTAGCTCCTCTGGGCAGTGGTCACATTTGTGACCCTTCCAGAGCCCAGGGAGTGTTTGGATCATGCACCCAGGAACATGGTGGGATTTTGGGATGTCCTCTGTAAGGCCAGGAGTTGGACCTGGTGATCCTTGTGGGTCCCTTTCAGGATATTCCATGATTCTTCTCCTTCAGTTGCTGCACTTGGGTTACCTCTGAGAAGCATCTCCCTTTTCCCAAAGTGTTTTTAAGCTGGATAAAGACTCTGGGGAGTTGTTTTGGGACCGTGGGTTGTGCCCTGGCCAAGCAGAAGGTGGCTGCAGTGCTCCAGGCCCTGCACTGGATCCGTCTGTGCTGTCCCTCCCTCATCCCAGCCTGTGCCAGTGGATAATCCCCAGAGCAGCCACTCGGGTCCCTGTGGAGCTTTGACCTGGTGCTGCTGCTGCTGCTGCAGCCCTGAGCTCTTTAAAATGCTCTGAGTGCTGGGGATGGAAGAGGATGGAACAGTTATGGACACAGATTCCTCACAGGAGCGTTGCTTCCAGGGATTTACAGGGATGTGGACAGTGGTCATCCCCACCCTGGTCCCTGTGCCATAAAACGTGGGGAAGGCAGAGTCCAGTGAGAATGTTTGGAAGCAGAGCAGCTCAAAAACTCACCCACCCCACTGGCTTTAAGTGGAAGTTCTTTTCTCTGCCTGCTGCTGGTGGCATTCCCACAGTGCAGGGTGGGCTCTCAGCATTGCCAGGCTGGACCTGCAGCTGGCTCTCTGTGAGAGATTCCAGGTGCCAGGGGATGTTCCCTGCCCTTCTGCCCTGCTCAGGTGAAACCCTGCATCCAGAGCTGCCTCCAGCCCTGCCCCCAGCACAGGAAAAACATGGAGCTGTTGGAGCAGGTCCAGAGAGGCACCAAGCTGAGCAAAGGGATGGAGCAGCTCTCCTGGAAGGAAAGGCTGAGAGAACTGGGGTTGTTCTGGAGAGGAGAAGCTCAGAGGCGACCTAATTGTGAACTTCCAGTGCCTGAAGGAGCT
The DNA here is from genome assembly GCA_013399225.1 of Rhipidura dahli. Taxonomy (NCBI): domain Eukaryota; kingdom Metazoa; phylum Chordata; class Aves; order Passeriformes; family Rhipiduridae; genus Rhipidura; species Rhipidura dahli. The sequence goes on along the minus strand of VXAC01003727.1, from coordinate 132,899 downwards.
GAAGGAAAGATGGAGAGACTGTTGACAAGGGATGGAGTGCCAGGACAAGGGGGAATGGCTTCCCACTGCCAGAGGGCAGGGATAGATGGGATATTGGGAAGGAATTCCTGTGAGGGTGGGCAGGGCCTGGCACGGGGTGCCCAGAGCAACTGTGGCTGCCCCTGGATCTCTGGAAGTGTCCAAGGCCAGGTTGGACAGGGCTTGGAGCAGCCTGGGCTAGTGGAAGGTGTTCCTGCCCATGGCAGGGGTGGGTCTGGATGAGCTTTACATTCCCTCCCAGTCCAAAGCATCCTGGGATTCAGTGAAAATGCAGGAATGCAGAAGGTTTGGGAGCTCTTCCAGGGTTGGTGGCTGCTCCTTTGGAATGGCTGTGCTCATTTAAATCCCTTGAGGGGCCTCTTAATAAGAGGATTTTTTTTTTCTCCCCCATTTTCTCTCACATGAGGAAAACAGGAAGATTTTAATCCCCAGATTATTGTGGCATCCTGCATTGAAGCCAACCCACTTGAAAGCCTGGGGAATGTGTTTAGCCAAGAGCAAAGCCCCAGGATCCGTGGGAGCTGCTCCTCTGAGCGCGGTGTCCCCTCAGTGTTTGGATGCTCCCGAGCCCTGGTGTTGGAGGCAAAGCTGGGATGCCCTTTGGAGTTTGGTGATGGAGGAGGGATTCCAGCAGCAGGAGCTGGGGACTGAGTGGGGTCAGGCTGTGGGAGTGGGCTCAGATCAGCTTTTAGATTCTCCCTACCCAAATTATTCCACGCTTCCTTGCCTGGCTGAGGGCCAGGGGTCATAACCAGCCCGTGGTTTGTCCCGCAGCACCTCGTTCTGTGCGGAACACGCCCGGCGGAACGCGCTGGCGCTCCAGGCTCAGGTGAAGAAATCCAACCCCGGGCCTGTGGGCGAGACCCTCCTGTGCCAGCTGAGCTCCTACGCCCGGGCAGAGCTGGGCTCCCAGAGCACGGAGAGCAGCCGGAGCGAGGCCAGCCGCATCCTGGGTAAGGACTGAGCCCAAAGGCAGTGCCGGGCTGCTCCCTGTGGGAAAGCCAAGAATATCCCCTCTTAAATCCAGTGGGGAAAAAGATCCCTTGGTCTGGGAGTAAAAGCTGAGGTTTTGTTAAGCTTGGTGTGTCTCAACCTGCAGAGAAATCATGCTGCCAGACCCAAATCCTGCAGGTTTACCATGGGAATGTTACTGGGGCTGCTAAATAGTACCCCCAGGATTCTGTTGTTCCTGGGAGGGCCGGAGCATTGCTCCCAGTGTGTTCTGGCTGTTCCAGGCTGGGAGGTTTCCTGTTGTTTCCTGCTCCGTGTCCATCACTTGCTGTTTTGGGGTGGAGAATTCCCTTTGGCATGAGGCAGAGCCGGCTCAGCTCCATGGGGCCGAGCTCCAGGGTGTCCCTGACCATCCAGGGATGTGTCCTGTGACTCCCTGCTGTGTCCTGCAGATGAGGACAGCTGGAGTGACTGCGAGCAGGACCCTGTCACCGTGGAGCAGACGTGGCGTGGGGACCCTGACAGTGAGGCTGACAGCATCGACAGCGACCAGGAGGATCCCCTCAAGTAGGTTGGGGAGTTAAATCTGTGTTATGTTCTGGGGTGGGAGGCTCAGCTTGGAAAAAAAGCTCAGGGGGAACCTTGTGGCTCTGCAGAACTCCCTGACAGGAGGCTGCAGCCAGGTGGGGGTCGGGCTCTGCTTGTAGGGAACGGGGACAGGATGAGGGGAAACTGCCTCAGGCTGTGCCAGCAGAGGTTCAGGCTGGACATCAGGAGGAATTTCTTCATGGAAAGAGTTGTCAGGCATTGGAACTGCCCGGGGAGGTGGTGGAGTCCCCATCCCTGGTGGTGTCTAGGGGAATGAGTGGATGTGACACTCAGGGCTCTGATGGGGGTTGGTCACAGGTTGGACTCCATCCTGGAGAGCTTTTCCAACCTCTAGGATTCCATGGTGGCTGCTGCCTGCATGTGTTGTGTGTTCTGGGCTTACTGTGGCTCCAGGGGATTGTGGTTGTGTTAAAAAGGTGACAGCATCAGTGGTTTTTCATGGATTTGTGCCATGTGGTTTGTTGGCTGTCCTGGAGCTGGGGCTCTCTGGGAAGCATTTGCTGCTCATCTTCTACCAGAGTGGGGTGGATTGCTCAGCAGCTTCTCTGGGTGATCCCTTCTCTTAAAGCTGATGGTGTAACCCAGAATTTTCCCAATAACATCACTGTTGGTTGTGGGGGGTGATCAGCCCAGAGGGACCCCTGAGCCCTTTGGAAGAATAATCCTGAGAGAATTGCCCCCAGCCTTTGCAGGTTCAGCCTTGAGAGACTCCCACACCCTTTTGGAGAACAGCCCCAAGGGATCCCCCCACATCATTTGGGGTTTAGCCTTGAGAGACCTCCATACCCTGAGGGGGATCAGACCTGAGGAACTCCCACACCCTGAGGGGGATCAGACCTGAGGGAACCCCACACCCTGAGGGGGATCAGACCCAAAGAACCCCCACACCCTGAGGGGAATCAGACCTGAGGAACCCCCACACCCTGAGGGGAATCAGACCTGCAGGAACCCCACACCCTGAGGGGGATCAGACCCAAAGAACCCCCACACCCTGAAGAAGGATCAGTCTCCAGGCCCCCTCCCAAGCAGCCCCTGTTCTGTGGCTTTTCCAGGCACGCCGGTGTGTACACGGCCGAGGAGGTGGCTCTGATCATGCGGGAGAAGCTGATCCGCCTGCAGTCCCTCTACATCGACCAGTTCAAGCGGCTGCAGCACCTGCTGAAGGAGAAGAAGCGCCGCTTCCTGCACAGCCGCAAGGGAGAGCACGAGGCCATCGGTGAGCCCGGCACCTCCTGCCTGAGGGCGGGCGCAGAAATCTGCTAAAAAATGGGAGTTTGGGTCTTTCTAAAGGCTGATTGCAGAGCAGGGTGAGGGGAGGGGAGGGTTCCACGCTCGGAGCAGGTGTTTCATTGAGGGGCTGGAGCACCAGGAGAAGGGTCTGGAGAGCTGAGGGAGCTGGGAGGGGCTGAGCCTGATGCCTTTTTGGGAGTACGTAAAAACAGAGGCTAGATAAAAAATTAAGAGGATAAAAGCAGTTCTGATTATTGAAGGGCCTTCAGGTACATTCAGGGCAGTCAAAGTCCCCAGGAGCTACCCCCAGAATGGATGTCAGGTCATGGGTTTTGTTTGGTCCGTTTGCATATTGGGGGTTAATCTTCCAATTAGAGCTTCAGGTAATTAAGTCATTTACTCTTAAGTTTGCTCTCCCCCCAACTTGCTGTTGTTTACATTGCTCTGGGGCCTGAGGCAGTGAGGTGTCCTTGAGTTTCAGGCCTAGAGAGGAATTGTTTTGCCTGACCAGAATGGGAGAACAGCAGCTGACAGTCTACATGGAGTTTAGAATTACACACTAAAGAATTACAGGATATGAAAAACATAAAAGCTCCAATTCTAATGCCTGGGGGAAGAGGAAGCTCAGGTGAGACCATCTCACTCACCCTCTGTAACTCCTTGACAGGAGGGTGCAGCCAGATGGGGGTCAGGATCTGCTCCCATGGAACAATGAGAGAAGAGGAAATGGCCTCAGTCTGTGCCAGGGAAGGTTTGGGTTGGACAGCAAGAAGATTTCTGTAGGGAAAAGGTGGTCAGGCATCAGAGCTGCCCAGGGAGGTGGTGGAGTCCCCATCCCTGGAGGTGTTCAAGGAACAACTGGACATTGCATTCGGTGCTCTGGTCTGGCTGACAAGGTAGGGATCAGTCACAGGTTGGACTCTGATCCTGGAGGGCTCTTCTGAGTCCACAATTCTGTGCTGGTCCCATGCCCAGAGATCCATATCATTTGGGTTCCAAAGCTCGTGCTTTTCTTTGCTCTTCAGAGCTTGCAGCATTGGCAGGAAATGAGCTGTAATGTGAATTCTGAGACAAAAGTGCTTATTTTGTACTGGGATTTCCTGTTTTTTCCTTTTACGAACAAAAAATACTCATCCATAAGGCCCTTGGTGTGTGGACAGGAGTTGGTTCCAGTAACACCAGTGCTGCTGCACTGGCACATTCCTCCTTAGCATGGATGCAGCTTTCCCTCTGCCTCTGCTGGCCTTCTCCCTGTGCAGAATATGCTCTTGGGAGCAGGAATTCCCAGTTCAGCAGAGGCAAAACCGAGTTGTATAACTGATCCCAAGCATTGCAGAGCAAAGGACTTTTTTTTTCCAGCCTCATCCTTTAATAGCTCATCCTGGAAAACGCCATAATTCAGCTCAGGCTCAAGTAAAAATAACCAGGAGTTTGGTACAAAATACCAATTTTGCAGAACTCTTTTTAGCAAGCGAGGCAGAGAAAAGCCGATCCTGAGCGTTGCCCTGTAATTACACCGGGAATGCTGGCGGGAAGCTTCCAGAACTCACACGGGAGCGACCTGGAATTTGACAGTCTTCTATTCTGCTGCTGAAATCACAACGGATGGGAGTGGCTGGGTTACTTTTGAAGGAGGTTTTAAAAATACTCCCTGGGCCCAAGCGTTGCCGGTGGCGTGTGGAGAGGCCGGGATAAATTTTGGGATGGAGCCTGCACCACTGGGCGCGTCACCCAAAGCTGCGCTTCCCCTCGCTCCTGTGGATGGAGCCCTCGACGGCTGATTTGGGCTCTTGATGGCAAAAAAAAAAATCCAGGCAGGTGGGTGGAGATTCCTGACTCTTCCTTTATTTCTGCAGGGAGCAGCCTCCTGACGGGGCCCGAGGGGCTGATGGCCAAGGAGAGGGAGAATCTGAAGCGGCTCAAGTGCCTTCGGCGCTACCGGCAGCGCTACGGGGTGGAGGCTCTGCTGCACCGGCAGCTCCGGGAGCGCAGGGTCCTGGCCACCGACGGCGCGGCCCAGCAGGTCCGTGGGGACATCCCAGATGGGTCCCTCCTCTTGTGTCTTTCTGGGAGTGATCCCAGGCCCTGGCAGAGATTCCCCCTTCCTGCAATGACAGCTCTGGGTGTCACCCTCCTGGGTTTGGAGAAGCTCCTGGGTTTTTTGTGGGTTTGTGGGAGCTTCTGGATTTGTGGGAGTTTGGGGATCTGTGGCAGCTCCTGGGTCTGCAGGAGCTCTCGGGTCTGTGGGAGCTCTTGGTGTGGGAGCTCACCTTGAATCCTGGTGTCAGTTTTGGGCACCTTGCAGCAAGAAGGACACTGAGGGTCAAGTCCAGAGGAGGGAACGGAGCTGGGGAAGGTACTGGAGCGCAAAGAGAAAGGGCTGGAAAACTCCTGAAGGGAGGGAGCTGGAGGGACCCCGCCTGGAGAAAAGGAGGCTGAAGAGTATTTGTGGGTTTGGGGGTTTTTGGGAGCTCCTGGGACTGTAGGAGCTCATGGGTTTATGGGAGCTCATGGGTTTGTCAAGGCTCTCAGGTTTTTGGGAGCTCCTGGGTCTGAGTGAGTCCATTCCAGTGCCTAAAGGAGGCTTAATAAAAAGAGGTAGAGGGAGTTTTTACATAGACAGGCAGTGACAGGACAAGAGGGGGAATGGTTTTAAGCTAAGATATAAGAGATTTAGGTGGTATATTGGGAACAAATTCCTCCCTGTGAGGGTGGGCAGGCCCTGGCACAGGTTGCCCAGAGAAGCTGTGGCTGTCCCCTCACTGGAAGTGTCCAAGGCCAGGTTGGATGTGGCTTAGAGCACCCTGGGCTAGTGGAAGGTGTCCTTGCCCATGGGAACAGCAGCTTAAGGAGCTTTAGGATCTCTCCCAACCCAAACCATTCCGTGGTTTCAGGCACACACCACCCGCTCCAGCCAGCGCTGCTTGGCCTTTGTCGATGACGTCCGATGCTCCAACCCGTCCCTCCCGATGACCCGGCACTGCCTCACTCGTATCCTTTGATCCTGAGCCTGTTCCCAGCTGTCTGGCAGCAGTTTGCCCGGTGGCTGTGCCTCCTTTGTCCCTCTCTGGCCCTGAATCAAGGCCGTCGGTTTGCTGTAGCCGTTGGTTTCAAGCAGGAGCCCAGAGGAAACGTCTCCCTGTCTGTTGGTGCTCCCATCCCGTGGAACAGCCAATTCGTGAGGGAGCAACAAAGGGCTGGGCTGGGCCCAGGGGTGGTCCAGAGCATCCAAACAGGGTGGGCATTTCACTTGGAGGAGATCCTGAGCTGTGAGGGATGTGCACGGATGCCTTCCAGGGATGGAGACTCCACCATCTCCCTGAGCAGCCCTTCCAATGTCTGACCATCCTTTCCATGAAGAAATTCCTCCTGATGAGTTCAGAAATTTCCTGAACGTCCCCTGACAAAGCTTGAGGCTGCTTCCTCTTGTCCTGTCCCTCGTTCTCTCTGTGCTCCCCACCTGAGGACACACACACCAGAGCGTGGCCTTGGGGATTTTTGGGAGGAACTGGAGGGGTAATTCTGAGCCTGTTTGGAGCTGCTGTGGCCCAGTTCAGTCGCTGTGACCCCTGGAAAGGTTCTCGTGTGTGTGTGACAGCCTTGAGCTGTTCCACTTCCCAAATTAGCCTCAGCTATTAGAGAGCCAGCACTGAGAGGTCCACGGGGATCCTCCAGCTCAGAGATCAGTCCCTGTATGGGATCAAGGATCCCTCAACTCGGGGATCAGCCCCCAACATGGGATCCATTGCCCTGGGTGCATCTGCTCCATCTGCTCTTGTGGGAGTGGGTGGATGTGTCCAGGTTTGGATCAGGTTGGAGCTGCAGGAGCAAGCAGTGGAGTGAGTCAGGGCAAGTTCTGGTGCTGGGTCCCAGGGCTGGGTGAGGAGGAGCTTCTGGATCTCTGGGAGATCTTGGATTTGTGGGCGGTGCTGGGTTTGTGGGGGCTCTTGGGTTTATCAGAGTTCCTGGGTCTGTGGGAACTCCTGGGTTTGTGGGAACTTAAGGATTTGTGGGAGCTCCTGGGTCTGCAGGAGCTTGTGAGTTTTTGGGAGCTCTTGGGTCTGGAGGAGCTCTCAGATTTTTGAGAGATTCTGGATTTTTGAGAGCCCCTGGGTTCGCTTTGTCCCTGCAGTTGTCAGACTCCCCCAGCCCTGTGAAGGGAGCAGGAGCTGGGAGCTGCCTTTGTTTCTCTCTAACCACCACAGATCTCAAAATAAAGAGGAGAAATCCCATAAAACAGCTGGAGGAGCTGCCGTTGGCAGCTGCTGCTCCCGGGAGGGAGGGGGAGAGCTGGGTCTGGCGGGAGCTCTCAGCTGACTCTCACTGACACAAACAAGCTTTTCCTCGGGCAGCTGATAACATCTGATAACATCTGTGGCTGTTCAGGAGGCTCTTGGGCTCTGTTCCCTTCCAAGAGCTGGGCTGTGTTTGTTGCAGGGCACTAAAGGGATGGGGAAAGGCTGGGAGGCTCCAGATGGAGCCCGGGATTTGTGTCCTTTTGGCAATCTGTGCTTTTGGCTACCAGTAAAGTTGGTGCTGGGAGTTGCTCCAGGAGATGAAAATCTGCCTTCCGCACCTCCTGGTCCCTCACCACCTCTGCTCTTGGGTGTCCCAGGTCCGTGTCTGTTGGGCTGGGCTCCGACGTTGCTGCCAGCCTGGGTTATGGCTGTGCCAGGAAGTGGATTCATGAGAAATCCTTGGAGCAGGGAAGAGAGGAGGGAAGGGTGAATCTCAAAACCTAGGCAGCTGAAGAAAGTGGCTTAAACTTGGTGTCCCAGTTTGTGTGGGTTTGGGAATTTTTTTCCCCTCTCCCACACTGTGTGTGGTGTGTGAGGAAATTACCAGCGTGAACCCTCCAAAGCTGGGGAACCCTTGGGATGATCCTGGTTGGAAGGGATTGGAAGAAAAGCATGGGGATCAGAAGAGGAGAAAGAGGGATGGAAGAGAAAGAAGGAGTTGGGAGGAGAGGCTGGAAGAAGTGAAGGGGGGTTGGGAAAAGAGGAAGGGATAGGAAGAAGAGGAAGATTAAAAGAGGAAGAAGAGGGTGGAAAAGGAGGAATGGGGTCGGAAGAGGAGGGGGTTGGAAGAGGAAAAAAGGGCTTGGAAGAGGAGGATGGAATCAGAAGAGAATGGGGCTTGGAAGGAGAGGATGGGTATGGGAAGAGGAGGAAAGGGTTGGAAGGTGGTGGGATCAGAGCAGGATGGGGTTTGATCTGTAGCTTCTCTGCCTCTGGATTGCTCTGTAAGTGTGATGCAATTGAAGCAGAGTTTCTGTTTGGGATTAAAGGCAGGAAATCCCATTTACACCTCTGGCAGGAACAGGTTTTCCATTGGGAAGGAAAATGCAGTGGGAAGATGGAAATACCAGAACTCAACTCCTGGCTGTGGGAAAGGCATTGTGTGTGCTGGGATCTCCCTGCCTTTGGGGCTGGAGCTGAAGTCTTTCCATGGATGTCTGCAAACAAAAGTTAATCCAGTGCCTTTGTGCCATCCCTCTGAGGATCTGCGAGTGGTTCACAGGGATCCAGCCCCCACGGGGAGGGGGGGTTGTGGCAGCTGTCCCAGTTTTCCATCATGGAAATTACATCACCCACATCTCTGGGCAGTTGGGGTGCAGCTCTAGGCTCTGGATTGCTGATCTGGGAGCAATGGGGGGATGGTTTCACACCATTTGTGGGGGAGTTGAGGACCTTTCTCAGTGTTTAGCCCTCTGGACGTGTCTCTGGCCGTACCTCTGCCGCTTTCCTTGACCTCTTCACAGACATCTGCCAGGATACAAACCAGACACTCTTCAAGCCGTGCCAGGGCTCGGAGGAAGTTCCCTGCAACAAGCCCGTGCCTGTGAGCCTCTCTGAGGAGCCCTGTTGCCCCCTGCACCTCCGCCTGCCCCCCCAGATGTATGTCCCGGAGCAGGTCCTGGCAGTGCCCCAGGAGCTGGGAGCTGCTCCCACCGATCTGTACCTGAGCGCGGCCGAGCTGCAGCCCACGGAGAGTTTGCCTCTGGAATTCAGCGATGTAAGTGGCTCCCATGGGGAGGGAGCCTGCCCTCCTGAGAGCCCACCTGGGACCCGGCTGCATCCGGGTCTGGGATCCTCAGCGCAGGAGGAGCTGCTGGAGAGAGGCCGAAGGAGGCTGTGGAGGTGCTCCAAGGGCTGGAACACCTCTGGGGCCAGGCTGGGAGAGCTGGGGGTGTTTACCTGGAGAGGAGATGGATCCAGGGACACTTTAGAGCCCCTTCCTGTGTCTGCAGAGAGCTGGAGAGGGACTTGGGACAAGAGATGGAGTGCCAGGACAAGGGGGAATGGCTTCCCACTGCCAGAGGGCAGGGATAGATGGGATATTGGGAAGGAATTCCTGTGAGGGTGGGCAGGGCCTGGCACGGGGTGCCCAGAGCAACTGTGGCTGCCCCTGGATCTCTGGAAGTGTCCAAGGCCAGGTTGGACAGGGCTTGGAGCAGCCTGGGCTAGTGGAAGGTGTTCCTGCCCATGGCAGGGGTGGGTCTGGATGAGCTTTACATTCCCTCCCAGTCCAAAGCATCCTGGGATTCAGTGAAAATGCAGGAATGCAGAAGGTTTGGGAGCTCTTCCAGGGTTGGTGGCTGCTCCTTTGGAATGGCTGTGCTCATTTAAATCCCTTGAGGGGCCTCTTAATAAGAGGATTTTTTTTTTCTCCCCCATTTTCTCTCACATGAGGAAAACAGGAAGATTTTAATCCCCAGATTATTGTGGCATCCTGCATTGAAGCCAACCCGCTTGAAAGCCTGGGGAATGTGTTTAGCCAAGAGCAAAGCCCCAGGATCCGTGGGAGCTGCTCCTCTGAGCGCGGTGTCCCCTCAGTGTTTGGATGCTCCCGAGCCCTGGTGTTGGAGGCAAAGCTGGGATGCCCTTTGGAGTTTGGTGATGGAGGAGGAATTCCAGCAGCAGGAGCTGGGAGACTGCGCGGGCTGGGAGTGGGCTCAGATCAGATCCCAGCCCCTCTCTGTGCAAACAGGAGGTGGATGTTTTGGGTTAGAAAGGAAAAACTGGACTGTTTTCCCTCCTCCTGTCCTTTGAGAGAGTTCCAAGCTCCCTCGGGAGCGCTGCGGGTTTGTGGAAGCTGCTGGGGGCATCTGTGTTGTGTCTCACATCGTGCCAGGCTGGGGAAGCGCCACTCCTGAGTCACAGGAGTCTCACCCTCGTGTCAAACCCCCTTTGGAGCCAAAACAAATCCCAGCCTCTCCCCTCGTCAGGGAGGGCAGATGGAGGAGTCCTCAGAGCCTGTCTGTCCCTAGCTGTGGTGTCAGGGCAAGCGGAGGAGGTGTGACATCCTAGGAGAGGGTGGGGATGTTCCAGGTGTCCCCAGGAATGTGTGTGACATCCTGGAGAGCAGGGACTGCTCTGGGGGTCCCCAGGAGTGTATGTGACATCCTGGAAAGCAGAGACTGGGGGTCCCCAGGAGTGTGTGTGACATCCTGGAGAGCAGGGATTGCTCTGGGGGTCCCCAGGAGTGTGTGTGACATCCTGGAGAGCAGGGATTGCTCTGGGGCCCCCCAGGAGTGTGTGTGACATTCTGGAGAGCAAGGATTGCTCTGGGGGTCCCCAGAAGGGCCTGGTTAGACCCTATCAGAGCCATTCCAGGTGCTGGAGGGACACTGGGGACAACACATCACGCTGGGCTCCAGGTGGAGTTGCCCACACCTTGTCCTCAGCAGTGCCAGCCGGGATCACGGCATTCCCGGAGGAGGAGGGGGAGGGGCTTGCTGGGGTGTGTTCCTGTCTGCTGGCCAGGGGTCCCACGGGCACGGTGCCCACTTCTCCTCCTCCTCCCTTGCCCTTTCCTGCTGCTTCAGAGGACTGGAGTCTCCTCAGCCCCCTGCTGATGAGCCACTCCGCTGTTTTCCCTGCCAGGACCTGGACGTGGTGGGCGATGGGATGCAGTGCCCCCCTTCCCCTCTACTCTTTGACCCTTCGGTGACCCTCGATCCGTCCCTGCGGGACATGGCCGAGGCTCCCGTCGACATCCTGGCGCTGGAGGAGACCGACAGGGGCAGCACCTCTGCCCCGCTCATCCCTCCGGCCGAGCTGCCCGCGCAGGTACGGCCGGGTGGGGCCGGCACCCACCCCAGGATGGGTTTTTCCCAGCAGGAAACCCCTCCCTCCTCCCTCCCACCAGGAGAGGCTCCTCTTCCACGCAGCAGCTCCAGAGCCTGGGTGTGCCCATGGTCTGGATGGCATTAGGAGTGCTGAGCTGGGGGTGGCAGCCAGAGCCTGGCCCCCGAGGTGGCTCCGTGGGTGGCTCAGTGCCACCCTTGTCCTGGGTGGGGGTGTCTGGGACTCTGGGGATGTCTGGCCAAGGGGGTTGCCTGCTGTTGGAACCTCTTAATCCCAGCTGGGGGTTTTCAGGGGAGTTGTTTCCCAAGCCAGGAGTTCTCCTTTCCTCCTTGGAGTTCTATTTTTCACTGGAAAAACTGAAGTTTGCTCGTCGTCCTGCCTGGAGCCTGGGGCTTTTTTGGGATGTCCCCACAGGGAAAATCCGTCTTTGATGATGTCACCCACCCCCCTGTCCTACCTCCCCTATCATGAGAGCCGAGTTTTGGGGTGGGGGGGAACCCCAGGCCAGGCTCTGACTGAAGACCCCCGGTTTGCTGTAGCCGTTGGTTTCAAGCAGGAGCCCACAGGAATTGTCTCCCGGTCTGTTGGTGCTCCCATCCCATGGAATGACCAATTCGTGTGGGAGCGACACTGTCCCCAGCAGCGGCTGTGTCCCACCCACCATGGCCAACGCACCGTCCCTGTCCTGTCCCCTGCAGGGTCACCTCCCGTACCAGCCGGGGCCCCGGGAGCAGCAGCAGCAGCAGCCAGAGGAATCAGCCTCGTCCACCCCGGCCCGGGGAGCAGCTGCCAACGGGAGCCTGGAGCCGGGGGCCGTGAGCTGAGCCCGGCAGCTCCGGGGTCTCCACACCCGGGGGACCCCCAGAATGGGAGGGATATGGGGGGACTTAGCTGCTGGATGAGCTGCAGCTTCGGCTTCTCTGCTTATTCCTGGAGCCACGGGGACCCCTGAAACCCCAGCGTGGGGTCTCCAGACCCGACCTTCCCTCTTCTGCGGGGATGGAGCAGCCGCGGAAGACCTGGAGAAGAGTGGTGGGGGGCGGGAAATCAGGAAGTTCTGGGATCCTTTGCCACACCCTGATGTGCCCTGGGTGGGGGGTGACGTGGCCCTGTAACATTTGGAAGGGATAGAGGTCCCCCCCGGGGTCCCCCACAATAAAGTGACAGAGGTGGGCGCTCGGTGTCCTGTGGATCAACCGGGAGATTTGGGTGGGGGGGGTGTCCCCTCCCGGGGCAGGGGGCCCCCGCCGCTGCTGCCAGCCCCCGCCTCCTGCTGCCGGGGGTCCTTCGGGGGTCACCGTTCATTTCGGTCTCGGCTGCAGTGGCGGGGGGCACCCACTCGGGGGGCTCCGCGGGGCGCGGGTCGGGCCGGTCCCATCCCGGGGCAGCCGCGAT
>VXAC01003727.1:79410-89928 GCA_013399225.1 Rhipidura dahli | reverse complement strand
GCCCCAGCTGTCCCCAGATCCACCGACCCGGCTGTCCCCGGCTCTGACATCCCGGCTCCGGAGCTCCAGCTGTCCCCGGCTCCATCGCCCCGGCTGTTCCAGCTCCAGTGGACTCTTTTTTCCCCAGCTCCAACGTCCTGTTTTTATCCATCCCAAGTATCCCAGCTGCCCCCAGCTCCGACATCGACACTGTCCGAGCCCCGGCTGTCCCCAGCTCCGGCTGTCCCCAGCTCCGGCTGTTCCCAGCTCCGGCTGTCCCCTCTCCAGTGTCCTGTCTATTCCCAGCTCCAGCCCTCCGCCTCTCCCCCAGATTTCTGGCTGTCTCCAGCTCCAACACCCCGACTCTCCCCAGCTCTGTCATCCCGTTTTTTCCCATCTCCAGCCTCCCAGCTGTCCCCAGCCCCCTCACTCCGTCCCCCCTTCCCAATCCCCCGAAATTCACTGACGGGGAGCACACGGGACAAAGGTCCCGCTCAGTGGCTCTCACTGTACGTACAAGTTTATATACAGAAAATGGCCAAAAAGAGGGAAACCCAAAAAAAAATATATAAAGGGGAAGGGGCCGAGGTTGGGGGAGCCGGAGCCACCCCTCGCCTGCGCCTCCCGCTCTGTACAGGACCCGGCTGGCGCTATTTACATCAGGGGCATTTTTACAGGGGAAGGGGGCACCGCGCCGGCGACGCCCCCGGGGAAGACGGCACCGGGGCTGCTGTGGGGCTGTGCCCTGGGCCGTGAAGGCACACGGGGCACCCCCAAGGGTACCCCAAAGAAGACTCAGGCATCTGAGGAGGGACGCAGATATCCTGGGAGTAATCCAGAGGGGATCCCAGGCACCCCTGGAGTGATGTGGGGGTGGTCCCAGGCATCCCAGGGGCGATCTAGGGGTGCCCAGGGGGTCCCAGGCATCCTGTGGGTGACTCAGGGGGGAGTTCCAGGCATTCTGGGGGTGATCCAGAGGTGCCTGGTGGGGACCCAGGAGTGACTCGGGGGGTGGGGGGGGAACGGGGTGTCCCAGGCATTCTGGGGATGATTCAAGAGGGGTTCCAGGTGCTCTGGGGGTGATCCAGGGGTGTACATAGGGTCTTAGGGATGGCCCGGGGTGGGGGTCCCAGGTGTCCCAGAGGTCATTCAAGAGTCCACAGGGTAGTCCTGGGCATCCCAGGACTGATCCAGGAGTGACCAGGGCCAGTTCCAGACATCCTGGGAGTGATCCAGGGGTGCCCAGGTGTTTTCTGGGCATTCTGGGGATGACCCAGGGGTGACCCAGGGGGGTCCCAGACATCCCAGGGTTGATCTAGGGGTACCCAGGGGATGTTCCAGGCATCCCAGGGGTGACCCAGGGGTACCCAGGGGGTTCCCAGGCATCCTCGGACTGAACCGGGGTTGCCCAGGTCGGGTCCCAGATGTCCCCAGGCGTGTCAGGGGCTTGTGGCAGCCCCTTGCCCGGGACTCAGAAAGGCAGAGTGTCCATGAAGATCTTGTCAACGATGGGTGGTGGCGGCACCAGGTCCTCCAGCTTGAGGTAGAAGATGCGCTGGAGGCCCTGGGTGCAGAGGCTGCGCAGCTCCGGCAGCTTCCCCAGCAGTTTGGAGAGGCAGCAGGAGCGCCCGGGCTCAGCCCCTGCTGCTGCCACGTGGTCCTTGAGGCAGCTCACGATGCGGTTCTGCAGCTCCTCCACCCGCTTCGGCTCCTTCAGCCCGTGCCGGTCTGGGGTTACACACAGGGTGTGGGACTGCGGCCACAGACAGGAGGCGGGGACGGGGACAGCGGCCAGCCCGGAGCGGAGGGCGTCTCACCTGTGATGATGACGAGGGCGGCAAGGCAGGAGAAGGAGGGGACATCGACGCTCATGCGGTGCAGGCTCTGGGAGAACTCGAGGATGGCGTCGATCCACTCTCCGAAGCCGCGCACGCACTGCTGCCGGTGCAGCACCACCCCGTTGCAGAAGATGAGCTTCCCTTCCTCTGGCTTAGAGCTGCCAGCACAAATCCAGGCGTCACCCCCTCGGCACATCTCGGGCTCCCCCTGCTCTGCGCTGCCCCAGGGCTCACCGGTACGCCAGGCGCAGGATGAAGAGCTCCAGGAAGGCTGACTCCAGCAGAAGGTCCTGGTCCTCCTTGGGCAGCTCGGAGAATCCCTGGATCTTCTCGGCCCACTTGCGGATGACGTCCATGGAGCCGGTGAGCAGGTCATAGAACTGCTGCACGTCCACCGAGTCCTCCTTCTCAAACGGGCGTGGTGCTGACTCCTGGAACTGGGATGGGGATGGGTGAGAAACTAGGATAGGGATGGGTCAGGATGGGGATGGGGACAGGATCAGGATATGTGATGGGGATGGATCAGGAACTGGAATGGATCAGGAACGAGGACAGGGACGGATCAGTAACTGGGATGGGGATGGGATCAGGATCTGGGATGGGGACGGGTCAAGAACTGAGAAAAGGTTGGGTCAGGAACAGGGACAAGGCTGGATCAGGAAATGGGATGGGGACAGGATAAGGATCTGAGATGGGGATGGGTGAGAAACTGGGATGGGGATGGGTCAGGATCCAGCCCCAGCCCTGGCATGACCCTGGGGAGGGCATGGAGTGGCACCAGCCCTACCTTGGAGTAGTCGAGCTTAGTGGCACTGGGGATGGAGTCGATGTGTGCCCGCACCAGCGAGGTGATGAGGCTGACTGGGGACGCGTCTGGCGGCTGTTTGGGCTTGGACGGGAGACGGCCCCGCCGCCCCTTCAGGCTGTCGGTCCGGACCACTGTGGTTGGGACTCGCAGTGAGTGCGTCTGTCCTCAGTGCAGCCAGGAAGGCTGCGGAGTGGGGACTCCCCACTCCCGCTGGGTACCCCCCACCCGGGATGGGACCCCGGTACCTTCTNCGCGGCGGCGCTCCGGTCCCTGCTCCTGCCACCGCCGCTCCGCGGGCTCCGCCGGGCTCCGGCCCCGCCACTACTTTCTCTTAAGCGCTCGGTGACGCGCGGGGCGGCGCGGGGCCGGTGACGCACGGGGGGGGCGGCCCCGGCGGGGGCGCGGCCGTGACGCACGCGGGGTTCCATTGACGCACCCGCGGCCCCGGCTAAAAATACCCCCGCGGCCCCGGCTAAAAATAGCTCGGGCGCCCCTCGCTCCCCCACCTATCCCCCCCGGGGCTCCGGGGGCCGCCGNGCCAGGCACTTCTGGAAACGGCAGAACTGGCAGCGGTTCCTGCGCCGCTTGTCCACAGGGCAATCCTTGTTGGCCAGGCAGATGTACTTGGCATTCTTCTGCACTGTGCGCTGCGGGAGGGGAAGGAGCGGCCGAGCTCAGCCCGGGGCGCCGAGCTCCAAACAAAAGCCCTTCTGTCCTCCCCTGCCTCCCGCTCCAGCCCCGCATCCGGCTCCGTGTCCGTGGGGAGGGCTCCGGGGCGGTGCTCCCTGCCCTGCCCCTCCCGGGGGCACCCCGCAGCATCCTCCTGCTGCTGCAAAGCATTGTGGGAACATCCCGGCTATGCTGACCTGGGGGGTCCCCTTACCTTGAAGAAGCCCTTGCAGCCCTCGCAGGTGCGCACGCCGTAGTGCTGGCAGGACGCGTTGTCTCCGCAGACGGCACAGCGACCTTCGCCCGCCCCAGGGCTGCGCACCTTGGTGGGCGCCAGCGCCGGCCCCTCCAGCAGCGGGGAGCTGGGGGCCAGGGGCAGCCCCGCGAAACCCCGGGGAGGACCTTGGTTTGGGGGGAAGGCGTCCGTGTCCAGCAGCCGCGGGTCCACGCAGGGTGCGGGGCCTGGCTGCCCCTTCAGGGTCACGGGGGACCCACCGGGGCTGGGGGCCGGGGGACCGAAGGCGAAGAAGGGGGGCTGTGACCCCCCGCCCTTGGCTGGCTCAGCCCAGGGCTGCCCACCCTCGTAGTTCGGTAGCGGTGAGTATGCCCCGAAGGAGCCCTCCCAGCCCGGGGCCTGGGGAGGCTGGAAGCCTGGCGTGGCGGGCGAGGGGATGGAGCAGGGGCTCCCGTAGCAGTCCGAGCCGCTGGAGGATAGGGCCTCGTCCGGCTGCCCACCAAAGGCGCTGGAGTAGCAGCCGTACACCTGGAAGTCCTCCAGCTTGAAGGCGGTGGCGGCGCTGGACTGGCCGCTTGCTGGCAGCTGGTAGAGGAAGGCGTCAAACTCGCCGGCGTAGCCCTCCATGAAGGTGCTGAAGCTGGGCAGGGCGGGGGCGGCCGCCAGATCGGCTCCGGCCACTTCCATGGGGAATCGGCCGCCCTCGGGGCTGAGCAGCTCGGCCGGGCAGCGCTCACAGGGGCCGGTGCCCGTGGTGCCGTACTGTGCCTGGATGCAGGGCATCTCTGCGGGGAGAGAGGGGCGTCAGCGGGGACCCCGACATCAGCCCTCCGTCATCCGGGCAGAGGCTGGAGACAGGGTGGGAGCCATGGAGGTTCCCCTCGTGCTGAACTGGACCCCCATAGCCACTGGCTGGCTGCTGGCGGCCACCACTGTCCCGGGAAAGGTCACGGGACAGCCAATGAGTACAAAGGACATTCCCCAAAACGCTGGCTTAGCAAAAGTCCCTGAAAGGGAAGGAGGGAGGAATGTGGCCAGCAGATTCCCAAGCCCTCGGGCTGGCCGAGGGAAGCGGGAGTCAGGGCTGAAGTAGGTTTTGAGGATCCCACTTCCCCCATAACCCCTTTTGAGGCTTTTCGGGAACATCAGTGCAGGCAGATCTCCAGGTGCAGGGGGAGAGGAGCCCACCCTCTTTCCCTGAAGCCCCCCAGGGCTGTGCATGGACCCGGTGAGACCCAAGACAACCGGAGTCCCATGTCCAGCTGAAAGCCAAGCCAGAAGTGACCCCAATGACAAGCTGATAATGTAATTCATCTCGCAGACCTTTAAAGGTCACGCTGTGCTGGCCCCCGGCCGCGGTCCTGGCACTGCCCTGCTGCCAGAGCACCCGCCGGTCCCCGGATTCCCCCAGCCAAATCTGGGCAGCTCTCGCGGGCACCAAGAAAGCCGACACCCGCCAGGAGCTGGGTTTAAAAATACCCAGCGTGGGTCCAGCTCTGGCACCCACAGGGTGGCACCAGCCCCCAGCCCACTGCTGGTGTCCCAGTGGAGTTTGTGCGTGTCCAGTTCAGAGGGGACAGTGACACCCCCAGCTACCTCCTGTCCCCGAATGAAGCCGAGTGGACCTGAGGCCATGCTGGGGACACGGCCCCGGGGGACACTGTCTCTGCCAGCAGGAGTTTTCCTTGCCTACATGAAAACCCCGGCAGATGCAATGCCTCGACCCTTCCCGTGGTCCCGGTTATTGGAACGCTTTTGCTCTCACCCACTCGCTGCCAGCATTTGGGGTCCCCTCTGCCCTGTTCCCCCACGGACTGGGCACAGATTCCCGCAGCAGCCTCCGCGCTGCCCACGGCCGGGCTCTATTTGCAGATTCCTCGTTTGGGAGCGCAGGCAGCTGCCCGTGCCCAGCCCTGAAGCTGCCGCCTGCACGGGCGGGTGGCAGCCGCTGGCACCGGGCCCCAGGCGGCGGGTGGACGAGAGCAGCCGGTGGCACCGGGGGTGGGTAACGCTGCCCACGTCCCTGCCGGCACCTGCTGCCCGGTAATGCCGTGGCGGCTGCTGCCAGGCCTGCGTGGGCAGCAGGGGGTTTGCCTGCACATCCGTGGCTCCGCTGCCAGGTGCTGATGCTGCCTGCACATCCCTGCTCGCCGTGCTGTGTTCCCGGCGTTGCCCGCCTGCCCCTGCCTGCCCGGCTGCTGCCCGCTCCAGTTTGGTGCCCACTCTGCTCAGGGATCCGGGGTGATGCCCGCTGTGGGGTGACTCTGCCCCCCGCAGCCCCCAGAGACGGGGCTTCCCTGCACATGCAGTTGGGGCCGGTTGGGGTGCCGTGATGGGGGAACCAGCCCGGTCCCCCACAGCCCAAGTAGCGGCTCCCGGTGCTGCGCAGCTCCTCACAGAGGAGTGGGTGGTGTCGGGCTCTTCCCGGGACCCCCGGGGCCGTGATCTCTCGCTCTGCCAACTCCCGCCTGGTGCGCGAGCCCCGGCTCTTTCCGGTGCTACCGGGAGTCCTGATCCAGTTCCTGCCAGTGCCACCGGGATGCCCGATCCCGTGCACCTTCCAGCGCCACGCGCGACTCCCGACTCGGTTCCCTCCGGTGCCACCGGACACCCACAAGGGGCAGTTCCGCACAGCACACACCGCCCGGTCCTTTCGACCGGGATCCCCGACTCTGGCCGGTGGGACCGAGAGTCCCTTACACAGCGTCCTTCGGACACGCGAGCCCCAGCTCCACCCGGTGCCACCGGGACGCGCGACCCGGTTGCCCGTGGTGCTGCTGGGACACCCGACCACATACACCTTGCAGGACGCCCACCGCCCTGAGCCCCCGATGCCACCGGGATGCCCGACCCAGATCCCCCCGGTGCCACCTGATACGCCCGATCTCAATCCCTCCGGCACCGCCCGGGACGATCGCTCCCGTTACCCCCGGTACCACTGGGACACCCGACCCCGTGCACCTCCCGATGCGCGCAGCCCGCCCCCACTGCCAGCGGGACCCNCCCCCGGGGCTCCGGGGGCCGCCGGCGGGGGAAGGGAGGCCCCGGTGTCAGGGGTATCCCCGGCGTCCCCAGGGCCGGTGCCCCTTCAGTATCCGCGGTGTCTCCTCGCTGCTGGTACCCCGGGGCTGGCATCCCCCGGTGCCTCCATCCCGGTGCTCTCTCGCTTCTGGTATTTCCGGTGTCCCCTCGTTGCTGGTACTCCGGTGCGCCCACTCCCGGTACCCCCTCGGGGTCGGCATCACTTAAGCCCCCGCCCCCGGTGCCCTCTCGGTGTCGGTATCCCCGGTGTCCCCTCGTTGCCGGTACCCTGGTGCCCCATTCTCAGTGCCCTCGGGGTGCCGGCATCTCCGGTACCTTTATCCCCGGTGGCCCCTCAGTGTTGGCATCCCCGGAGTCCCCTCGGTGTCGGTATCTTCAGTGCCCCCATTCCCGGTGTCCCCCCGATGCCACTCTCCCCGGTGGTCTCCCGTACCCCCGGTGCCGCTATGCCCAGTGCCCATCTGAGCTGGTATCTCCGGTGCTCAGCAGCGCCGGTACCCCCGGTCTCCTCCCGCTCGGTGCCCGGGTGCGGGGGGAGTGACGCGGGGTCCCGCCCCCGCCCGGTCCCCGCGGGGAGCCCCTGGCCGGGGCGATGGAAAGAGCAGCGGCTGCTGGCGGGCGCCGGCGCCGGGAACAGCGCCCGCGGGCTGGAAAGATGAGCTCAGCCCGTGCGGAGCCGGGCCGGGCCCGCGGGAGGGCGAAGGGTGAGCGGAAGGGACCCAGAACTCCCCAGTACCCTCCGGTGCCACGCCGGTACCCCCCAATACCCTCCGGTACGCTTCGGTACGACTCCAGTACCTCCCGCGATGCCCACCCCCGTACCACCCCGTATCTTCCCAGCCGGTACGCTCCGGTAGCCTCTGGGACTCCTTTGGTATCTTCCGGTACCGACCCGATTACACTTCGGTACCGGGTCGGTACCCTCCCTTGCCATACCCGCCGGTATCGACAAACCGGGCGTCCTGGAGGCCCTGGCCCGCTGTGCCCGGGTTGGCAGCGCCCCCGGGGTTGGCAGCCCCATTAGTTCTTCCCCGTTAGTGCCCCCTGCAGCGGCAGAACCCCCGAGCACCGTCCCACCGTGGGAGCGGAGCCACCCTGGGGCCACAGCCAGCGCCAGGGGTGCTGCCGGGACCCCCGGTACCGGGACCTTGCTTGGCCTCACGAAACCCCGGGCGCCTTGAGGAGCGGCGGGGGCTGGGGCAGCCCGGCACCGGAGGGCCCGGAGAGCGCACGGGGGTATCAGAGGTGGCGGCCTGGGACCGGGCACCGCCGCCGCCGCCTCCCGTTGCCGTTACCTCGCTCCGGCCCCGCTTCTCGCCGGCGCCCGCCCCCGACGGGGTTCCGTGACATCACACCTGCCCGCTGACGTCACACCTGGTCATTGACGTCTTGGGGATCCCGCGGCACCACCGGGGCCGCCCCCAAAGGGATCCCCCGGGCTCGGCAGGATCTGTCGGGCTCCCTGCCACACGCAACGGGCGGCACTGCCGGTGCCAGCCCGGGGATACAGCCAGAAGTCCTCGGGGCAGGTCCGGCAGCGGGGGTCCCAGAGCTCTCGGGGGTCTCGAAGCCACCGGGGGCACGGAGCGGAGCGGTTGCAGCCCCCCGCATCCCTCGCTGGGTGGCGGCGGTACCGGAGGCAGGAGGGTGACACCGGCAGCCCCCGCAGCCGGGATTAGCTGTACCCCGGGAGAGGTCGCAGGGACTGCGACGGACCCGGGGGAGGAAACCCGAGCCCAGCAACCCTGGCAAGGCCACGGGGGTGCAGGGGGGACCCCTGTTCACACCAGCACCTGAGATCCACCCCGACACCCGGCTGGGGACGCGGGGATGCGGTGGCCACCAGGCAGTCCTTCCCGAGCCGCAGGAAGGACGCTGGGGCTTGCGGAGTGCCCGTGACCGAGCGGTGATCAGCCGGTGCCCACGGCCGGCGCTGGCTCCCTGCCCCGGGCCTATATTTATCGGTAATGACAGGCTGCTCCGGGGCGTTCCCGGTCCGTACCCCGCAGCCTTGGCCCCCCGGCCCTGCCCAGCTCAGCCGGTGCCACGCGTGACCCCCGTGTCCCACGGCCACCTGCCCATTTCCGGGCACACGCAGCCCCAGGTCGGGGCTATAAAAAGCTCCGCGTGGGGTGGCAGCTGCGGCGGGGCGTCCCGTGATGGCTTTGACAGGAATGGGGTGCTCCGAGCCTGGCAGCACGCGGGAGGATGCCGGGAGCTGCCGGGGCTGTGGGAGCCAGACCATAAATGTCCAGCACGGAGCCGTCCTGGAACAGGGACAAGGTAGGAGAGCGTGGGGGAGCCAGCTGAGACCCCCACCCCCCGCTCCATGGCACACACACCCACAGCTTTGGGGTTCTCACCCCCCAGATCTTCAGCAGACTCCCCTGGGATCCTGGGGGCGGGAAGGGGAGAGCTGAGCCATGGGACCCTCCAGGAGCTCAGAGCTGGGGTCCCCAAACACGCAGCAGCCCAGCCAGAGGGGAAAAGCGAGACAGGGAGCAGAGGGCTGCTGGCTCTCGGTGCCCCACGGAGCACCTGCGCACGGGAATCTCCGGGCAAGGGAATCTCCGGGCAAGGGAATCGCCGTGCAAGGGAATCGCCGTGCAAAGGAGTCCCCGCTCACGCAGCGGTGCTGCAGCAGCAGCTGGGGGTGCTTTGTGTCTCCCAACTCCTCTGGGTGCTGCCTCAGCGGCTCTGGGGGCACTGAGGCAGGGCGTGGCGGGACCCCAGTGCCCGTCCCGCGTGGGCACCCTGTCCCCCGCAGGCGGAAGGGCTCGGGGTGGGACCCGCTTCCCGCCGGCTGCCGGAGGAAACGGGGCAGGAAGGGCCTGGCCGGGGCCCCGCAGCGCCGGGACGTGGCCTGCGGCACCGGGGGCTGCAGCAGGCGGGGGGACACGGGGAGTCCCCGGGAGCTCACCCACGTCCAAGGCGACATCACTTGGTCACCCCAAGGCCGCCCTGCCCGGAGCCCAGCGGGGAGGCCCAAAGGGGAAGTGTGGAGGCTGTGGGGGAGCTGCTGCAGCCTGCTGGGCCCCCCCCGGCACCCGGCCCCCCCAGGCACCCCATCCTGGTGCCCACGGAGCTCTGCCCCCCCTCAGTCACTGCCACACACCGCTGCAAATCGTCTCTGTATTGGCGAGCACTGACGTGGTACAAGAGCCCGGGGGGAGCAGGGGGTGGGACCCCCAGCGCCCCCCTCACCTGGGGAATGCGGGGCACCCCCGGCGCTCCCCTGCAGGGAGGAAGGCGCCCGCTCCCGACAGCAGCGACAGCTCCCGGAGCCGCCTCAGGAGGGTCCTCAGTTCTGTCCCTTGGTGTCACGTCCGTCCCTCAGTGTCACGATCCCCACAGCCCGGGGAGGGGGTGGCCCAAATCGGGACCCCTGGGGCCAACCCAAACCTCCTTTCCTGCAGCCCCCAGGAATGGGGGCCGGGGGAATGAAGCCCCTCGCAATAAATAAATAAATAGTCCTGGGGGGCCGCGGGCTAGAGGTGACTCTCCTCCTCCTCCAGCGCCCGGTTCAGACCCGGGATGAACTTGAGCAGCCGCCGGCGGAAGCTGCTGTGCCGGCCCTTGCGGGGGGCGGCCGCTGCCTCCCCGGGGTCCCCGGCCCGGGCCCAAAGCCTCCCCGCAGCCCCCGGCCCCCCCGCACACTTGAGGCTGGCGCTGCGGGCCAGGGCAGGGCGGGGCCGCGGCGGAGGGGGCGCGGGAGCCCCGCTGTCCTCATCCTTGTCCTTGTCGCCATCCTTGTCCCCATCCAAGGAGCTGGAGGAGGCGAAGACGCACGTCTGGTACAGGGAGTCATCGCTGCCGCTGGCACGGGAGGAGCCCCCCGGCAGCCCCTCCCCCTGCAGGCACCAGCGGATGGACTCCAGCGTGTCGTAGATGCTGGGGTCCTTGGCCACCACACCTGGGGGGAGACGCGGGGGTGTCAAGGGGGCCGG
>VXAC01003727.1:55625-79392 GCA_013399225.1 Rhipidura dahli | reverse complement strand
CGACCCCCCCCCCCCCCCCCGCCAGTCCCCGGCCCCCACTCACCCCGCACCAGTCGCTGCTCCTGCACCATCAGCGAGCGAAACTCCCCCCACTTTTCGTAGAGGGTTTGCTGCGGGGAGGGTGAGGGGGTGAGGACCCTGCTGAAGGGGGTCCCCAACCCCCCGTGACCCCCACCAGCCCCCACTCACCTTCAGGTACTGCAGCCGGGCCTCCAGCTCGGCCCTGCGGATGGACGTCCCATAGAGCGTGTCGAGCCTGTGGGTCAGCAGCTGTCAGTAGGGGGGGGCTGCAGCCACCCGGGCCCCCCCTGCGCCCCCCAGCTCACCGGAGCACATTGCCTGAGCTCTTGATGATCTCCACGATCTCGCGGTGCCGGATGCCCTCCACGTTGAGCCCGTTCACCCCCGTGATCGTGTCCCCTGGAGCGCGGGGGGAACGCGGCTTCAGGGGCGCTGGTCCCCACTGCCGGGGCCCCCCCGGCCCCCCCAGGATGTGCTCTGCTCACCAGCCTTGAGCCCCGCGGCCTCGGCTGGGCTCCCGCCGTGCACGCGGCACACGAAGGTGAACATCTCCACGCTGTTCCTGTCCTGGTGGTGCAGCCCGTAGGTCTGGAACGGGGGTCTGCTGAGGGCCATGGGGACACCCCGACCCCCAGGGACCCCCCAGCAGCAGCCACGGGGCAGCAACTGCGGTGTTTAATCGCTGCTGGGTGATGCGGGGCAGCACCCCAGCCCCCAGGAGGGGGGGTCTTGCCCTGATGGCTGCACCCCAGAGTTCCCCCCCCGCTGCCCCCACCGGCACAGCCGGGGGAGGTTCAGTAACACGGCACCGCTAAAAATAACCCCGAGCTCAGAGACGACTTAAAAATACCCTGGATGCAAAGCAAGGTGCGGGTGGGAAGGGTGGGGAGCAGGGCACAGCACGGCCGGGCTCAGCTCGGCTCAGCACCCACCTGGATCTCGAAGCCGAAAGACTCCTCTGCCTTCTTCTCGAGCGTCACCACCCTCCTGGGGGACACGGGGATCAGGGACAAGGCAGAGCCTCCGGCATACCCAAAGCTGCCCATGCAAACCTTGGGCTCTTCTCAAAATGCTGCTTCGGGATCCCCGAGGACAGGACACCCCTCCCTGAGATGGGACCCCCCCACTTTGCCTTGGCCAGAGCCCTGTCACTTATCCTGGGGGTGCCAGGAAGGATCCCCACAGGATCTGGGGGTGTCTGAGCCCACCAGGGAGATGTGACCCCATCGCTGCTCTCACCTCCCCAGTAAAATTCCCCTCATTTCCAGCCCTCCTGGGGCATCTAGAGTGGAACAACATCCCAGGGCCCAGCTCCAACCCTCTGGGACAGGGATCCCAGCCCCACTCCTGTGTCTCCTGTCCCTACCTGTGCTCCTCTGGGGACTGGCTCGGGGATGGCCACTTGAGCCCCACATCCTGCGGCAAAGGAAGAGCCATCAGCGGGGGACACCCAAAGGGACATCCCCCCCTTCCTCCAGGGACGGCTGAAACGGGGTGTCCCACCAGTACAGCACCAAACCCTGGGGCAGCACCATGCCAAGCCGGCACCGAACCAGCACCCGGGTGCCCCCCGGCCGGGCGGGTATAACGGGGCTTTGATCGGTGCTCAAAGGCACCCTCAGAGCTGCCCGGCGCTCGCCCCACGCTTTGACGTCAAGTGCACCGCACCCACCCCACGCCGCGCTCGGAGGGGCCCCGGCACAGAGGGGCCCTGTTGTGGTCACAAAGTCGGGTTTTTTCATGTAAAATCCACCCCCCCCCGGCCCAGACAATGTCCCCGTTGTGGCAGGCGCGGAGGCGTGGGCGGGTGGAGGGACTGGCCGGGCAGCACAGGACCCTCACCGCAGGGCAGGAGGTGACAGGGCTGTCCCCAAATGCCCCTCAGTGGCTCCCAGTGCAGTACAGGCAGTGCCACCATAAATGCCCCCTGAGAGTGGCACATGGCATGTCACAGTGGCAGCCAGGTGCCAGCGGTTTCCTCTGTGCTCTGCCACACGGGTGTCACCAGCCCCGCAGATGCCACCAGATAGCGACCAACGGACCATCCCGAAGGCACCCACGGGTGCAAAACAACCAGAACTGGGTGTGTTCACCGCAGGGAAAGTTGCCGCCTGTCACATTGGGCCCCACGTCACTGCAGTGACGGGAAGGAGACGTGGGACGTCCTGCACCCCTCAGGGACATCTCTGGTGGTGGCCTTGGCCGGTGGTGAGCGGGAGCCACCGCGCGAGTCTGGGCTGTGGCAGTGCAGCCGCGAGGCCGCTTCTGCTCCGGATGTCGGCTCTGCTCTCGCTTCCCCACAACGCTCAGGAAGCACCACGGGGCCGGGGGGAGCGCCAGGGCGGTGTCGGTCCCAGCCTCACCACAGAGGGGCTTTTCCAGGGCCTTGGTTCCACCAAAGCAGACCCGGGGTACCCTGTGACCCGCCCCCTCGCCCTTCTCGCAGGACACAGTCCCAGGGGGGCCGTGGGGGTCACGCCTGTCCCAGTGACAGAGCCACGTACACCGGGGGACGGAGGGGGGGCTGGCCCTGCACCCTGAAAGCTGCAGGGCAGGACATGGAGAGGGACCAGGACAGGACGTGGGGCCTGGGGGGACACTGGGAAAGGGCACAGAGAAGATACCTGAGAGAGGGACCTGAACAGGACGTGGGGCTCGGGGGGAAAGCCGGGGTGGGGGTAAAGGGGTAAAACCGGGGCAGGACGTGCGGAGGATCCGGGACAGGATGTGACGCCTGGGGGGGGACAACACGGAGCGGGACAGGGCCGCTGGGAAGATGCTGCGGCAGGATGGGACAGGGTGAGGAGATGCTGGANCGGGGCTCTCCGGGGCCACCGCCGGTGCCTCATCGTCCTTCGGCCGGAGCCGCCGCCGCCGCCGCCGCCGCCGCAGGGTCATGGCCGGGCCGGGCGGTCCCGTGCGCCGCTATATGGACCCTGGGGGGCGGGGGCACCGCGGGACGCGCCCCTTTTGGCCCCAAACCGCACCCACTTGGGCGTTAAACCACGGTGGTTTTGTAGCCACGCCACGCCCCGTGCCGGGCAGCCTCTGCTGGGTCCGGCACCTCTCCAGCCCCGGGCCCTGAGCGGGGATCACGTGGAGGTCCAGTGAGGGGTGCAGGGTGAGAGTCCTGCTCGGGGACCCCATGGAGGTCCAGCGCGGGGGTCCTTTGGGTGGGGTCCAGCACTGGGGTCCAGCAGGACGGTCCTACTCGGGGTCCTGCTTAGGGGTCCCGTGGGGGTCCAGGGGGAAGATTCCGCCTGGGGTCCTGCTCGGTGACCCTGTGGGGGTCCAGCAGGGGGGGTCCAGCGTAGGGTCCTGCTCAGGGACTCTGTGGGGTCCGGCGTGGGGGTCCAGTGGGAGGGTCCTGCGTGGGCGCATCCTCAGGGACACCGCGGGATTCAGCCCGGAGGTCTGGGCGCTTCTGTGGGGCAGTGGGAACCCGAGGGAGGTGGTGCTGGCGGTGCAG
Organism: Rhipidura dahli; assembly: GCA_013399225.1. NCBI lineage: Eukaryota > Metazoa > Chordata > Aves > Passeriformes > Rhipiduridae > Rhipidura > Rhipidura dahli. The sequence goes on along the minus strand of VXAC01003727.1, from coordinate 75,902 downwards.
GGCAGGATGCTGCTGGGGATGTCACGGGGGACACTGCGGGGTGCCAAGGAGGGGTCCCTGGGATCCCCTCAGGGATGATTTGGGGAAAAACCCGCAGGTTTCCGGGAGCAGGAGCAATGCTGGGCTCTGCTGCTCCCCGGCAGCTGCCACCACGTCACCCCCAGGCCACCACCCGCCGCCAAAGCCGCATTTGGGATTTAATGGGAGGCAAGAGCTGGGGCAGCGGTGGTCACAGCCCCCGGCCCGGCTCCCAGCGGGGGCGGCCGGAGGGATTTAAACTGTTCCTGCACGATCTGTGCCTGCGCTGAGCTGGGAGACGGAGGGAAGAACAATTCCCGGAGGCAGCCGCGGTGTCTGCTGCGGACACGTCGCGCGGCTCCGGCAGCTCCTCGCTGCGCCCCGGCGGGAGGCTGCGGGAATTTTCCAGCTGGAGTTGAGAGCTTTGCCCAAATGTTTGTTTAAAATTTGCCAAAAAAAATGAAGATTGTAACAATCCCGCTGGCGTTCCACCCAAACCTCCCGCCCACAGCCTGGCCTGGGGTTACCAGGAGGCAAGTTTGCTCCAGGAGCAGAACTGCTCCGGGTTGGAAGGGCTGGGGAAAGGATGGGATTGAGCCCACCCCCGATCCTGAGGTACCAAACCACTGGGAATGAAGAGGAACACCCCATCGTGTTCCCAAAATCTGGTAATGACTTGGCTCCTTGGCTGGAGCCATCCCAGACTGTTTTCCCATCTCCTCTCCTGGAGGAGCAGACAGATTTTCCTTTAAAATCCCACACACACTCATCTCACCGCTGCCCACGTTTCCAGGATGGGTCTGGATTTTCCTGGGGACCGCAGCAGGAGCTTCAGACAAAGCTGGGAATGAGGAAGGACAAGCCCAGATGGTGCCTCCCCCTCCCCACCTTGTCTGAGCCCGGGGGTACCCCAGGCCTCGGCAGATTTTCCCCTTGATCCGCTCACAACGGGCTCGTTTGCAGGAGGCTCTAATTAAGGAATTAGCAGGGGCAGTTTGAGGAGCACCATTTACCCTCGGAGCGAACAGGATTGTATAGGAGCACAGGGCCGTCTGCTCTGGGATTTATCCTTCCCCGAAGCCACGGGTCTGTGCAGAGACTCCAGGGGATGCTCCAGGGGGATGCCCACTGTACCCCCCCCATCCCCAGGGACGCTCTGAGGGCACCTCCTGCACTGTGCCTGTCCCCAGAGTGGGAGCCCCGAGTTCAGATGGGGGCTGAGAGTCCCACCTGCCACGTCTTCGTCTCACCTCCACTATGCTGGCGGCACCTCCCAAGTGCTTGGTGGCTGTTGGAAGCTGCATCTTCACTAAAAATGGGAATATTCAACATTAAAATGTTTTGACCGAGAGTCCTAAAGACATTATTTTAGCTGTGGAGGACCAGTTCCCCCTTGCCCCAGATTCCTCTCTGGGGGACTGAGCTGTGCCCTGTGCTTCCCACCTCTCACAGTGAACTGAGACTGCAACAACTCACATGAATAAAACAAACTTTTAATAATGTACAGCAGAAATCGACAGCCTGGTTTTATATTAAACAAAAGATTTCCTATCTTACACCGTATGTACATTTGCATACTGAAGAGGTAAAGTGGCTAAGTGGCTATTTTCTTACAGTCCTTTGCTAAGAAAATGTACAAAACCAAACAAACCAAAGGGGCAGAGAAGTACCAAGAGTTCTGTCCTGCAGCGACGTACCGCTGATGGACCCCCCTCCTTGTCCTGCACCGGGCTCCCCTCGGAACTGCCTGGAATGCTGCTTTTCCCCAGAGCTGCTGCAGGTTTTGGAGCCAGGCAGCAATTCCCACGTGCTCCGTCAGCTCGGCGAGCACCGGCACCCCCGGGCACCAGTTTGCATGAAAGTGCTGTGTAAATGCTACATGGTCAGCGTTCCTGCCGCGGATCCCGCTCGCTTTTCCCCATCTCTCCTGAAACGAGGCTTTTTCCTAATCCCGCTTGTGGGGGGGATGCTGCCCTTCCCCCATCCCTCCCCACCTGCTCCGACCCCACTCACCGGCCGCCGTTTGGTTTGCTGCTGAGGCAGCTGCATGTGTGGCTACAGTTGGACTACAGGGGGTGAGGCAGTGCAAGTTCCAGAGCTGACGGCACCCTTGGGTGCTGGCCTGCAGCCACTGACTGGGAGGGAGGCCCAAGGGAGAGCCTGCAGCACCTGCAGCTGGGTGATGTCCCTTCCTGGCCTGCCCGTCCTTCCCCCAGCTCCCAGGGCATCCCCGGCGCCTCTTCCAACAGCCTGGGAGTCCTCAGGGCTCGCAGGTGCCCACCACCCCCTCAGCCGCTCAACGCAGGTTTGAGGGACACCAGCCTGGAGATGGATGGGAATCTCAGGCTGAGATGTGACTCAGGACAAACTGGGCAGGGGGACAGGGGGCCCCCATCCCGCTCTGAGCCGGCGCTCCCATGGCAGATCCGCCAAAAACTCCTTGGGGGATGCAAAAACGGCTCCTCAACGAATCCCTTGATTCAAAAACTCCTCACTTTGTACAAGGTCCTGGGCACACGGGGAATCAGGGGGAGAAGGACACATGGACAGGGACACAGACAGCAAGAACAGAGGGATTGAAAGAAAGACTTAACCCTGGCGGCCGGAGCAGAGATGAAACCTCACCTTAGAGAGCAGGAGCAAGGTCAGAGTAGAAACAGTTCCAGTGTAAATTGAGCTGTGCATTTGGCTTTCTTTTTTTTTTTTTTTTGCAGTGATTTCTTTACAAACCAACAGGTCAAGAGGTAATAATTAGAGATTGTTTTTCTGCTCTTAGAAAGAATTAACAATATTCAAAAAAGTTAAAATCCAGACCCTCCCAGAAAACAATAATAATAACAATAATAATAATAATAATAATTAAAAAAATAATAATGAAAACCACTCCAGTTAAAAGTTATGGCTTCAGAGTTCTCTGCTGCAGACACTGACCTGACCTCCACACCACGGCTCTTCCTGACTGCCAAAGTCATCCTGGCAGCCACAGCCCTCACTTCCATGTTTGCTGTAGTCACATCACCTCTCCCTCGCCTGGATTCAGCATCGAATCAAAAGAAAACCCATGCAGATCCCCCCACCCCACACTGAGACAGCCACTTCCACATTAGGAGATATTTATACACCTATATTAAAATGACGGATGTTGATTTCCCAACCCACACCTGCAGTCAGAGCCTGCCCAACACCTCTGCGAGGTGCAAAGCACCCCCAGCACCCAGATCAGTCACAGAATGAACTCGGCTGGAAAAGACCTCTGAGAGCATCAAGTCCAACCTCTGCCCTGACCCAACACCTCCTCAGCAACTAAACCTCAGCACTGAGGCCCCCTCCAGGCTTTTCTCAAACTCCACCCCTCCCTGGGCAGCCAATTCCAGTGCCCAATCCCTGTTTCAGTGAGGATTTTTTTCCTGATGTCCAACCTGAGCTTCCCCTGGTGCAGCTCAAGGCTGTGTCCTCTCGTTCTGTCAGTGGTTGCCTGGGAGTAGAGCCCGACCCCCCCCCAGCTACAGCCACCTTGCAGGGAGTTGTGGAGAGTGATGAGGTCTCCCCTGAGCCTCCTTTTCTCCAGGCTGAACAGCCCCAGCTCCCTCCCAGCCGTTCCTCACAGGGCTCGTGCTCCAAGCCCCTCACCAGCCCTGTCACCCTCCTCTGGATGCCTTCGAGCATCTCCACGTCCTTCCTGAATTGGGGGGCCCAGAACTGGACACAGCACTCGAGGTGTGGCCTCACCAGTGCCCAGTACAGGGGAAGAGTGACTTCCCTGCTCCTGCTGGCCACGCCATTCCTGGTCCAGGCCAGGTGCCATTGGCCTTCTTGGCCACCAGGACACACCTGGCTTATGTCCAGCCTGCTGTCCATCAGTGCCCCCAGGTCCCTCTCTGCCTGGCCACTGTCCAGCCACTCTGTCCCCAGCCTGTAGTGCTGCATCATCAGGCCTCCAGAAATCTGCCTGGATGGTGGACTTGGGAACTGTGCTCCCTGGGGAATGGAGTCCTGCATTTCCCCACATGCTGGCCACAGCGCCGGCTCCACCTCCAACACATCTCAGCTCCCTGCTACCAAGAATTACAAACCCCAGGGGCTCAAGATGAAAAAACCTGGATTCCAGGAGCAATTCTCAGTTCCTTATTTGTTTTGTCTTTAAAAAAAAGGGAAGGGGTGGCAGTGAGGCAACCTGATGGGACGTTCTGGCAGCCGGCGGCAGAGCCGGCGCGACCGCGGCGCCCACCGGGGAGCCGGGGATCCGCTCCGCAGCAGCCCGTCCAAGCTCCACAAAGGCTCACGACTCAGCACGGAGAGCACCAGCGCAACAGCTCACAAACGGGACACTCGAGATTTGCACATGCACAGGAAGCACAGACAGAGATGAGCCACCCACAGGCAGACACCGCACGGCTATGGAGGAGATGACCAGGCACAGGGACACGCGCACCTCGCGCATGCAGACACCGGCGCACCCCAACGGCCATCAGGGCGCTGAGTTGAACTTTTTCAAGCTTAAGAAAAAAGGAGGGAAAACGGTTTTGTGAAGCTGATTCAACTGTTCCGGCTCAGCCTCTCGGAAGAGAGCACCATTTGTTTTGCTTTTTCTGCATTAACGTGCCAGTCCCTGGAAAAATCCTCAAGAGTACGGCAAGAAAACCTTCCCTTTCCCTTCCCACTCCCAGCACCGAGCACCTGGGGTTGGCTCTGACCCCGCCAGTGGGTGCTCAACGCACGCTGAACTTTACAGGGATTTCCTTTAAAGGAACAAAGAGTTACGATCATGGCTGAGATCCCTCGGGTGAAGTCCCTCTCAAGTCTCCACGCTCTCAGGAGGTGATCACAAAAGGTTTCGGATTGTTTCATACCCAAGCAGGGAAGAGAGCGGTTCTGTAGGCTCCGTCCCCCTGCCTAGCAGCCTGCAGGTCCCGCTGTCTGGTTGTAGCAGTAGGTTGGGCTGAAACACGAGGTAGGCCTCCATCACACGTCTACTCTAGCACAGCAGCTCCTGTGCAGTTTCCTCCTGCTGAGGCTCAGAGCCTAAATTTTCACATCTTCCTGGACACTGAGCTGGGAGAGGGTTTTCTTGATGCGGAGGGCAGTGAGCCGAGCTGCTCCATTGGCGTACCAGCACTCTCGCATCATCTTGCCCATCACCCGTAGTGCCTGGGCAAGAAACAATGGCGAAGGTCAGGGCTCTGCTCTTCCCCTGGCCCCATACTGGTCTGCCAGGCTGCTGCTCTGCCTGGGCACTCACATAGCCTCCACACCCCTAAAATCAGAGTGCCCCTTACAGCACTCACTCGTTACCTCATTGTGAGGGAATCACGGAATGGTTTGAGTTGGAAGGGACCCTAAAGCCCATCCCATCCCACTGCCACAGGCTGGGACACCTTCCACTGTCCCAGGCTGCTCCAAGCTCCATCCAGCCTGGCCTTGGACACTTGCAGAGATCCAGGGGCAGCCACAGCTGCTCTGGGCACCCTGTGCCAGGGCCTCACCACCCCCACAAGCAAGAATTTCTTCCCAGTGTCCCATCTAACTCTGCTCTCTGTCAGTGGGAAGCCATTCCCCCTTGTCCTGGCACTCCTTGTTAATAATAAGTCTCCATCTTTCTTGCAGACTCTCTTCAACTACTGGAAGGCCACAATTAGTTCACCCCAAAACTTCTGTTCTCCAGGCTGGACAATCCAAATTCTCTCACAGGAGAGGAAGGGGGCATGGAGATAAAAGCAGACCTTACCTCATAGCTCTGCCACCAGTTTGGGATGTTTGGCCGTAATTTCTGGTCACATACGACCTTCCGCATCTCCTCAATCGAAGGATCCGATGGTACAAGGTCGTAGTAGGGAAGCTGATACTCCTCATGGATACCTGAAAGGCAGAGCAGGGAAAATGAAACTCCTGGGAACAGGGACCACGGCCACTGTGCTTGTTAAAGGCAGGCGGAGAGAGGTTTGGGCTCCATGACTCACTGCTGAGATGCGTCAACACTTTGCAGTTATTTAGAACAGAAATGAAGAATCTGGAATTGGAGTTCACAAGAAAAATTCAGGGAAATAAAATGCAGCTGCCTAAACTGGAACAGAGTCAGCAGGCTGGGATCAACACCTCCCAGCAAGGCGCCAGGGTCACTGGATCTCCACGGCAGTGGGACTGTCACATGGGGGATGATGCTGCAGCTGCACGTGCCAAGACATTTACACCGATCTGGGGGAGTCCCCAACCAGTCAGCACCACCACCACTTCCTCAAAATCCATCCGAAAGGAACAGCAGCCACCACTGTGAGCACCAACGCCCTTGACTGGACACTGGCCGGGCTTAGCAGCAGTCATGGGTCACTTCTGTGACCTCCCTCGGTGACAACACACAGGGACATGTCCTCCCAGAGCCCTGTTCTCGCTCAAACTCCCCAAACACCTGATCAACAGGAACCTCAAGGTTGTGATCAATAGGAACCCCAAGGCTGTGATCAATAGGAACTCCAAGGCTGTGATCAGTAGGAACCCCAAGGCTGTGATCAACAGGAACCTCAAGGTTGTGATCAATAGGAACCCCAAGGCTGTGATCAATAGGAACCCCAAGGCTGTGATCAACAGGAACCCCAAGGTCGGGAGACCCCAGAGCAAGTGTAGCCAATGGCCCAGGTACACAAAGGACATTACCTCCTGCATTGCACCTTCGGGCAATCTCCCAGTAGACCAAGCCCAAGGCGTAGATATCGGCACATTTAAATGAATCAAAATGCTTCATGTTGATGGTTTCATCCAAGACCTCTGGGGCCATGTATCTGCAGAGAGAAAGGAAAAGCGTGTTCATTCCGAGAGGGAATTCTCTGGAACGCAGTAAATGATCACTTTCCCCATACAGCACTTCCCAGCAGAAAAAGCTCTGCTTGGCACAACAGAACAGAACTGGGTCCTGCGATCTAATAGGGTGAAGAAAATAACTCAAGAACTCCAGCAAGCTGGGAAAAGAAGTAAAAATGTCCCAAAAACTACATCAAGCTCCCAATAGAAGGTCCCAAAGGCTTTAGTTGAGGCCAAGCTTGTCACGTATCACACGAGCTCCTGGTGCCAGGTTTCCATGGCTGGCCCACACCTCTCAGCATGGTGACACCTGGAACATCCCCTCGGCATCAACTCGGGCACAGAACTGACCCTGCAGGACGCTGGGAAACGCTGAATTCAGAGAATTCCCCCAGTGCTCAACCAGCAGCTCAGGCATTTCCAGTCACACTCAAACACCTCCCAATGCACTCTCCTACCGTTTGGTCCCAACCCTTTGATTTGGTGCGATATCAATCGTGTCCGTGACAGAGTCGTGCCGGACGGCCAGGCCCAGGTCAGCGATGGCACACGTGCCGTTCTTCTTCACCAGGATGTTCTTGGATTTCAGGTCTCTGTGAGCGATCCCAGGTTTTCCTAGCAGAGCAAAATAAAAAGCAGCAAAGGTCAAGCTTTTGGGAAGTCCATTTGTGGAACTGGCACAGAGGCAGCACCGGATTTCAGGGCGTTAAACCCACTGTTGCAACACATTTTCCTGTTTAGATTCATGAGGAACAGAGCAGGGAAAGGCTCCGGTTGTGTTTGGGAGGCGCCGCTGATGCAGTGGCACCCGGAGGCCTCAAGAGGGGTGTAAACTCCACATCCCAGCACAGGCACCGACGTCAGGAGTTTGTGATTCCGCTTCTGCCTGTGCTCACATCCCACCCAGGCAGCGCCTATTTTAGGATGGGATGTGAGATGGTGATATAACTGCTGGGAGCGAGCGCCAGGTTAACCCACTTTGCAGCCAGCCAAAGCAATCGCTCTATTTCTGGTCAATAACCACCAGATGAAGCCGAGCTGACTCAGGCAGGGTTTGCTGCACGGCACATCAGCTCCCTTCAGCAATCCTGCTTTATCCTCCCCTCAAGAATTCCCAATGCCTTTTCCAACTTTGGTTTTACCCTGAGTGCCCACGATCTCCATGTGCAGGTGGGCCAGCCCACTGGCAGCAGACAGGGCGAGCTTGATCATGCCCTCGATAGTCACCGTGTACCGGTTCAGGTAGTCAAAGAGAGACCCGTGCTCGTGGTAATCGGAGACGAGCCACAGCTGAGTCCATGTCCCATTATCTGCAACAGGAAAGAGATGGAGCTCAGGCAGATCCAGTGCAGGGATGGCCACTGAGCATCCCACAGCAGAACTGCTGTGTAAGGCTGCAGTTCAACAGGGGCAAGTAAGAAATGGCTCCTATCAGTCATAGTGTGGCCAGCAGGACCAGGGCAGTGACTGTCCCCCTGTGCCAGGCACTGGTGAGGCAACACCTCAAATCCTGGAGTCAGTTTTGGGCAATGCAGAGGCCCAGAGAAGTTGACTTTAGTCAGCTTTAATCCCCCATGACAAGAAAGAGGTGGAGCTGCTGCAGTGTGACCAGAGACGGACAGTGGACCTGGGGAAGGATCTGGAGAACTTCTGAAGAGCGGCTGAGGTAGCTGGGGCGGGGCTCAGCCTGGACAAAAGGAGGCTCAGGGGAAACCTCTGCACTCTGTTCAACTCTTTGACAGGAGGATGGAGCCAGGTGGGGTAACAAGCGACAGGACCAGAGGAAAAGGCCTAAAGTGGCACCAGGGAAGGTTTAGATCAGGTTTTAGAGAAAACTTCTTGGGAAGGGTGGTCAGGCACTGGAACTGGCTGCACAGTGGTGAAACCTCTGCTCTCGGGCCCAGGGCACGTCTCACCTTTGTTATCTGCAGCAATAAATCCCAGGATGTTCTCGTGCCGCAGCATAACAGTTTGATAAATCTCTGCTTCCCTGAACCAGGAGCGCTCCTCTCGTGAAGAGAAGATCTTCACAGCCACGTCACCTCCACGCCACCTGCCCCGCCACACCTCCCCAAAGCGGCCTTTGCCGATGATCTCCTGAAGGACGATTGTCCGAGCCACGGTCCGCTGGACAAACAGAGGCAAGCCTGGGGACAAGGAATCGGAGGAATGAATCCCTGTGGTAGCAGAAAACCTGAAACCTCCCGAGGCTGAAGAATGTCCTCAAAGCCAGCAGGCTCTAAATCTGATAGCAACTGTGAGCCTGAGCAAGACCCAAACCAGGGAACGGTGGCAGCTCTTGTGTGGGATGTGCCACTGCTTGGGCAGCATCTGCATTTTGCTTTGAAGCAAATATCCGGCATGGAGCAGTTGGGGAACTTCTGCTCCACGGCAGATCAAAGGAACTGCAGCCTCAATATGCAAAGAATGGAACAAAATGAAATCATTTTCTGCTAAAAAGCAGAAAAACCCCCCAAATTTCTCTTAAAAAAGGACTCCCAACATCGCTGCCACCGCTTACAGAAAGCATGGAGCTCACCTGCCCACAGCCTGCACAGAAGACATCCCAAATATTTCATATATAGCAGCAGATGTGCTGCTGAAGGTTATTCCCTGGTCAAATATCAGGTTGTGGCATTCTCTGCCTCTGTGGATTTTCCTACAGTTCCCATCTGCTGCAAAATTCCTTATATTCTTTAACCCAACTAGCTTCCTGGTTCAGAGCCACCACTAAACGATGACTTTCCATCTATTCTGGGGATTCCTTTGAAGTCTTACAGAAGCAAACACTGCACATCATCTACCTGGGAAGACCCAAGGGTTCTTTGGGATGAAACAGGCTGTGCAAATGCACTGTTTGCACCGTAAAATGTTGATCTGCTGGGATCTTCCCCATTTTTCTGCAGCTTTGATGCAGGTGACATCCTGCATTCTCCTCTGAAAGCCAGCAACACACAGGTTACCAGCTAATGGCTGTTTCCAACCCAAATCCCATTCCAAGGCTAAACAGGGAATAGATGCAGCTGTTTGAAGTATCCTCTTGCAGTTAAGGAGGAGTTTAACTATTGCTCTTACCCGAACAGACACGAAACCACCACACAACTGAGTTTAAACATCCCTTCGAGTCACTCACGGCAGACCCCCTGAACAGACTCATGGCAGACCCCCTGAACAGACTCCTGAGACCCCCTGAACAGGCTCCAAGGCAGAGGCCTCACCGCCGTGGCAAAGCTGTGGCAACCACGAGCCCAAACAGACAACTCCAACTGCAAGTTCTCGTTGGTCACGTCCTCTCATCTCGCAATACCTGAGCCAGAGCCGGAGGTGGAGAGATCATAGACCAGATCTTGCAAGGTCTTATCCTTGGAAAGGCACATTTCACAAGAAGGGTCTTCCATGTCGAGCCGCTGGCGGTTGTGGTAGACTCGCTGGTGGTGATGGAACACAAAGACCACGATGATCATCACAACAAACACGAGGAACACAGGCCCGGCAATCACCGCCACCAGCTCCACGGGACCCCAGCTTGACGGGGGCTCGTTGTCTTTCAGATGTCCTTGGGAGGAAAGGGAGGAGAAAAGCAGACATTTTGAGAAAATTATCATTCCTTTGAGGACTTTCTTCTTGTGTTTTACTGTTCTCTCAGAGCCTGGACAATTTTAGCCTGGGGACACGTCAAACAACATTGTTAAGGTGGGGCTGATCATCAGGCAGGCAAAATGCAGCTGAAACCCCAAAAAAGAAGATGGAGCTGCAATTGTGGGATCAGAGATTATGGGCATTCACTCTTTTAGACAGGAGTGTGTTCTTGGCTGATTTTCCAGAACAGCCTGCAGTTCACCTTCCATTTGAACTCAACCAATCAGCCAGGCCTTCCTGCTCCCTCTTTGCCTTTCGCTCTGCCACAACCACTGAAATTGTACCTAAGACAATAATTTGTTGTTTTGAGCACAGATGAGACCTTCTCACTGCTCCCAAAGAAAGTGACTCCGCAGTCTTCCCAGCACCCACTAGAAACCAGCCCAAAACAGAAAGTAGGAGTTATGAGGAAGCACCACATGCCCTCTCTGTCCCAGGAATGAGAAGCAGAAGTTTCCCACACCCTCACTCAGAGGCAGAGCTGCTTCCCCTGTGTGTATTCTGAACCCAGGCACCTTCCTCCCCACACACACTTTGCTCTGAAGCTGCTGCAATGTTCCCACACTTGTGCTCAGCACTGAAAAGATTTGGAGTCCTGGAAGGGAAGCAACTCCAGCTGATAAAGGCAGGTCCAGCTCAGTGACAAAGGGAACACACACATTCCCATTTTAGTTTGAGGTAGTTTGTTATTTCCACTTTACAGATGAAGGAAATAAACCCAGTGTTCAATTCATGCAGCAACTGAAGGGAAGAAGTGAAAACAGGGCCAAGAACTCCAAATTCCCAATCCCAAACAGACAGCTCCTCTCCTCCCACTTCAAACACATGACTTATCTGACTCTCCACTTACCGCTGGGAACCATTAAATCAATTTTGTTGCAAAAATCGGAGTAGCAGCAGTGAGTGTTACGCAGATCCTCTGAACTCAGACAATAAAAGGGTTTCCCTGCAGGAATCAATTTTGCCTCAGGAATGCAGGTCCGAACGTGGTGTTTGACACCATCCAGGTTGAAGACCGAGACCATGCAGGCACCGTCCGTCTCACACGTGGAGTTGGCTTGTTTGCAGTCAGAGCACAGACATGTCAAAGCTGAAATCAAAACAAGAGCAACGTCTTAAAACCCATGGAGAGCAAAAGCTCAAACAAGGGGAAACCTTTACATTCTCCATTTCAGGAGGGCCGTTCTCAAGCTCTGGAAGAACCGGCTCTGCGAACAGCACAGGTCATACCCAGTATTCCAGACCTGCAAGAATCCAATTTCAGCATGAAACAGAGTGTGGAGGCAGAGGAGCCTTTCCAGGAGGTGCCTGCCCAGGCGGCCCTTTGCCTGCCCCTGCTGCAATCACCACCAGCCGTGACCCAAGTCATCCCTGCAAACGGGGCGAGATCCGACTGAGATCCGCTCCCAGCCCAACCTCGGGTCAGACTCAAACCAAAACCAACAATTACTCAAACTGACTGACCCCATTCCACCTGGGCTGACTGTCCAGGAGCTGCCTAATCTGGGCTGGCAAGGGACCACCACCCCGGCTCGCAGAGACAAGGAGCAGCTGGCAGATGCCAAACCAAAACCAATCCCATCCAACTGCACGAGCCAAGCGTGCTACACCCAGTTAGATCAGCCACTTATTTAGTAACTGCTTTCCTGATCCGAGACACTACCTTGGGTCAAATAAATTCCTGGCTTTTTGCCTGCTCTCCACAAAGATTATTTGGATAAAGAGAAGGAGAAACTCTGAGGCAGATTCCCACATTTTTCCACCTCCCAGCTGTCACTGTGCTTTTCTCTAGCCGCCTGAAAAACTGTAAGCAAATCCCCAGGCCTTGCCATCCTTGGGAACAAAGAGGAATCCAACAATGTCAAGAAGAAGGGTGGGGCTTGTTTAGCAGCACGCCGGGTTTTCACCAGCTTTCATCAGCTCTCCCAGCCTTCCCAGAGGGAATCCAAAACATGTCCTTACCCGCTGCAGAAATGGGCTTTCAGGTAGGGAGGGTGTGAAGGAGGGTTTTAAAAAGATACCAAGTGCCACTGTTAACTCTGCCCAGGCTGATCTAAATCCTCTCAGTGTAAAGTCACACACAAAGTCACCTCAACACTTGCGTGTGGGGCCACGTTACCTTAAGCTTAATGAAAAACAAGCTGGTCCTGATTTACTCAGGGTTCCTTTAGGAGGAAGACACCCATTAGCCCTTATCCCAGAGACCTGGGTAAATCAATCAGGCTAACTGCATTACTATTCACTTAATTCTCTCTGGACGCTGCTCCTCCTTTTCCAGCTGTTGTTGTGAGTTGCTTCAGACAGGCTGAATGTGGGTGCTGATTAGTTTGGAATCAACAGATTCAAAACTGCAGTGAAAAGCCAGCGACAAGAGCCAAGGGAATGTCTGGAGCCGTGTCAGGAGAGGTTTAGGAAGGGTATCAGGAAGAGGTTCTTCCCCCAGAGGGTGGCTGGGCACTGAATGGGCTCCATGGACACAGCCCCGAGGCTGCCAGAGCTCCAGGAGCATTTGGAAAACGCTCTCAGGCATGGGGTGGGGTTGTTGGGGTGTTCTGTACAGGACGAGGAGTTGGACTGGATGACCCTGGTGGGTCCCTTCCAACTCGGGATACTCCAGGATTCTGTAACTCTGTGATTAAAACCTGAAGAGCTGTTGAGTGAGACACCTTTAAAAAGCATCAGGAATAAATGGAGCTCATTAGCAGGTGCTCAGCACAGGCCAGTGAAAAGGGACACGGGACAGAAATGGACAGGGAAGACCCTCAGACAGATCTGTGTTGAGAAGGGTGCAGAACATCCATAGATTCTGAAGATTTCAAGAGGAAATATCGTAATGAAAGAAAAAGACCCCTCCACTGACATTCACCTCAAACAGCTCCAAGATCAGTGTTTTCCCATGGTCAGCAGAGTGCAGAAAAGGCAATTCTGAAAAATACATACACTTGGGGGAACAAAGGTTGGTGATAAAGGAGATTTTATGAAAATCTGAAATGGCAAAGAGCAGCCAGGGCACATTCCTGCCTTCATGTCTACTTAAAAGGAAATGGTCTTTTAAAGCATCTCCCTTATTACTTATCAAAAGCTCGAGGTACAAATTAAAAACATTTAACCCACACACATTTCACTGTGTAGGTTCTTTTCAGTTTGATTTAGATACAACAGAACTGAACTTTGTTCCTGTTACACTCATTTTTGAGGTCTCAATCCCAAGATTTAGGCTGCGGCAGTTTTGCTTCCAGAAGCTCCAAAGTAAACAAAACACTTCAATGCACTAATAAAACTGGTTTTGTAAACTTCTGAGTGAAGTATCTGGCCTGAAACTAAGCATGCCTTTGAGAGGGAAAGCAGAGAAGCTGGTCGTGTCTGCTCAGTCTCATTTGTACGATTAAAAACCAAAAAAAAAAAAAAATCAGTTTACCTGCAAGGTATGATACCAGAGCCCCAGCTCAGAGACAGAGCGAGATCCTTATCTGTTCTGTGCAGAAAGCCAAAATTTCCTGCTAAGGAGGGGGATGCCCCACGGCTGCACCTCACCCCATTCCCCCTCTGAGACAACTGCACTTTTTTAACTTCCATTCTTATGTTTGCACCTCCAAAATCCCCACGGTCAGAGAGCGGCTGGAACAAAGAGAATGGAGCCTTCAGCCCATGACTGTCCTTCTCTACACCTCTCATCAGAGACCCTCAAGGGGCTTTCCAGGTATTGCTGGCCAGAACCTCCCCAGGCTGCAGGCAGGAACTCTCCAATTTTCTGTGTGTGCCAGGGAGGAAAGGCCCGTCTGCGCCGGGAAGCTCCTGGCAAAGAGGAGAATTACAGTGCGACTCACGCGGCTCCAGTAACTCCAGTTTGGTTAACCAGAAGGGAAAATTCTTCTCCTATCAGAAACCTACCAGAAGCCAGGAAAAAGCAACTGTTGTTTGCCCTTGGGTGGGGGACAGAAGGAGGACAGGGAAGCAGAGCCCCCCGCGGGTGTCTCTTGGGTGCTCTCAAGAGCAGCCGGGGCAAAGCATGAGACAGGAGTGGATAAAGGGATTTTTCCTGCCAACAGCATTCTTTTTTCTTGGGGAAGAAAAGCTCCTATTGAGCCAAACATATAATCTACTTAATAGGAATTAAAAACCAGGCTGAAGGAAATGGATGGGCTGAAGGGAAACAAAGAGCAGTTCCCAGAGCTGGGGCGGCGCGTTCCCCCCTCGTGGAGCGCCCGCGGATGAGTCTGCGTGGAAGGTGCGAGCGGAGCTGGAGCAGAGCCCGCCCGATCTGCTCCCCACACCGACAGCCCGCTCAGAGCCCAGCCCAGCCCTTCAGACACTGTTTGAACAAGCCCAGTGCTCAGCTGCAGATCCTGCGCACGGAGAGCTTTGTTCTCACTGGAGAGATGGAGCAGGTTGGAGCAAACCTCGCTGGGATTCGACGCGAAGCCAGGCGCAGCTGGCCGAGTGCAGGGCCTCAGTGCTCTTCCCCAAAACCAGAGAGGTCAGTCAGTACTGCCAAAAGACAAACTCTCCTCAATCCTTGACTATCCCAGCCCAGGGTTTGACTCCTCCGAGCCCAAGAGCTGCTTCTGCTCCCCACGAGGTTACAAAAGGATCCCGGGGCACAGATGTATCCATATCCCCTGCATGAACCACAGAAGAGAGAAAAACAAGGCCTGGCTCTCTCCCACCAAATCCCCCCATTAAAAGCAACCTGTATTCCCAAAATGGATCCAAACAAACAGGTGGGGGGCTGTAGATTCGAGCTCTATGCTCCAGGGAGGCTCAAATACTGAGCTCTGACAGGCAAAGAACATTTTTCCTCCTTTCCCAGCAACTCTCGGAGCTCATTTTGCACATATTTATTCTCACACAGAGTTGCATGTGTCAAGATGTCTCTGCAGCTAGACAGGGGAAAGTTTCACAGCAAAATCTCCTGCAATGGTGTTAACCACCTTTCGGAATACATTTTCCAGCATCTCCCGAAGCTGTGCCTGAGAAAGATGCCATTTTCTCAGGGCTGAACTCTACCTGATCAATATGTATGAGGCTACTTAACCTGAAGATGATCATTGGTAAAATTGCCAATAACCACCCACGTATTTACCAGATAAACAGATTTTTGCAGGGATTGTAGCTGCTGTTCTTTTTCAACAGTTTGAATTGAGGCTGGAAGAATGTTTCCCCTGACTTTGAGCCTTTCCAAGGCTCTGGAATAGGAGCTGCAATTGATTTGTGTCTTTGTGCAGCACCAAACTTAATGAGCCCCACTCTGGGAGCACCAGTTTCATGCTGCAGCAGCATAATGGCAGCAACAGAAATGGGAAACAATTGGCTTTGCAGCTCTGCTGCTTCTTCGGATGCTTTAATGAAGAGGGACATGTGTAAACACGCTTGGAAGAAAGGAATACCTGTCAGTGTCTGGCTCTGTGCTGTGCCAAAATAAAGAACAACCTGTATCGCAGAGGGTTAGGAATAATATCCATTCCCTCGTGGCGAGGGAGCAGAGGTGTGTCCAGCAGTCCCTGTGTGCTCCTTGTTCAGCTGGATAAAGGAACAGAGCTCCAAGAAAACAACCAGCTCCCATTCCCAAAGGCAACGATGAGGGCACACTGAGCCATCTGATGAAGGCTTTAATGAAAAAAGATTTGCTTTCCATTATATTATCATGGAATCCTGGAATGGCTTGGGTTGGAAGGGAGCTTAAAGCTCATCTTGTTCCACCCCACTGCCACGGGCAGGGACACCTTCCACTATCCCAGGCTGCTCCAAGCCCCATCCAACCTGGCCTTGGACACTTCCAGGGATCCAGGGGCAGCCACAGCTTCTCTGGGTACCCTGTGCCAGGGCCTGCCCCCCCTCACAGGGAGGAATTTCTTCCCAACATCCCATCTAACTCTCTGGCATTCCCTCTGGTCCTGGCACTCCAGGCCCTTGTAAACAGTCTCCCTCCATCTTTCTTGCAGAATTCCTTCAAGGACTGGAAGGCCACAATTAGGTCACCCCAAAGCTTCTGCTCTCCAGGTCGGACAATCCCAGTTCTCTCATCCTTTCCTTCTAGGAGAGGTGCTCCATTCCTCTGACCATCCTGATGGCCCTTCACACTCACACCCACCTCGACTGTTCTGCTGCTTGGTGCCCACAGCCGGGATCCTGACATCCCTTGCTGGGAGACATTTGAGTCCAAAGTGACTCCTCCAGTGTCTCCTCCAAGCCCCCAGAGCCAGCTCACCTGCACCCACTGCCCCCAAAATCAGGTGTTAGGCCAGTTCTGGATGCTCTCACTGCCCATTTCCTCACCAAGGAGCTGGAGAAACGAGCACGGATCTGCCCTTCCACAGATACAGCACCACCACCTTGAGTACCTTCCCTACATCTCGTTTCCCCTTCAATTTCTCCTCCTCTTTTGGATTAAAACATCTCTCTTTTGCTTCTTGCTGGTGCTTATGACATCTACTGACCCACTGGTGCTAAATGAAATGGAGTTAAAATTAGCTGCAAAGCACTATGAAAAACAAAGCACTTTAGAGCAAGTCATCCAGAAACTAAACATTATCCTGGGATATTTCAAGCTGGAAGTAAGAGTCTCAACTCCTTTGAGCTGGCTGCAGTCCCCTGGCACAGGCTGGACCTGACGTGAAGGCAGCACGGCTGACTAGAAAACACACGAAATGGAAAAACAAAAAAAAAAAGGAAAAGAGGCAGGAAGAATGTGCCTTTAAAGTGCAGAACTTTCCCTGCATCTACTCAAACAAAACAGCTTCTAAATGAATTGCAAATAAGGATTTGACAAGAGTCTCACCCTTAAGAGGTTAATTAGAAGAAGACTTGATGTTTCTGCTGTTGCTCTCCCACCCAGAACGGGGACACATGGCTCCCCATTCCCTCTCTGGGCTCTGGTCTCACACCTGTTTTGTGTTTTAACTTGTCAGGAAACCAGCTCAGGAGTCACCAGACCTCACACACCGGTGCTGTGGAAAAACATCCTGCACACCTGATGCCCAGGTTTATTTATCAAGGTTCCAAGACTTCAGACCCATCCTGGCTTCTCCCAGGCAACTGGCTTTTCCAGAGTGGAAATACATTGTTTAACATGGAAATGCATTGTTTAACATCCAGCAATCCACAGGTACTTCCAAGACAGCCACAAAAGGCAGGGAGACTTTATCAAGGGGATTTGAAGTGCAGGGAAGGGTTTTTTTTCTACTGAAAATAAAGAAATAAATACGGGTGCACTAGAGAAGCACAGGGCAGCTGAGAGCCAGGGGCTTAAATAAGGAAGACAAAGAAGCTCCCACCCAGCATTTCATTGCTGTAAAACCTCCACAGAGAAGCAATTCCTGCCTAGTCTGCTCAGGGCAGGACACATTCCCCTGGTCACCACCCAGTGAACTTTGCTTGCTGCTGAAGAGAACTGACGTTTGACTTCGCTCCTTTCGCAACAGCCATTTCCGGAGCATCCACTCCTGGCAGCGTATCCAGGGGAAAGAAAAAAAAACCAACCCAAGCTGTCTGGCCAAGGAGCTGGACGAGTTCAAGAATGCTCATTGGACACTGTTTTTAATTTCCAGTTAGAGAAAGGCTTTCTTGGAAAGTTGCAGGGTATAACTTATGGACCACGCGGAGTTTGCCTGATTTAACTGGGTAAATATTTGAAGCAGGTGTTAATAATAAAATCTGCTGCCCCAAAATTGGTCCCCAGGGTGGGTTTTTGATTTATTTCAAGCAAAGCCAACCTACAACATCCCATAGCCATCGTTGCAAAGGTACCTTTCTTGATTATTTTCCTTTTTTTTTCTAAAGCAAGGGGCTGGAGGAGTGTTGTCTGCACTGTTTACTGACACACTGAGGTTTCCTGCTCCCCAGCACTGCAGAAATTCAGATGTTTTCCCAGCCTTTCCCGGAATAAGCAGCTGTTAAATCCCCGGTATGAAGCACAATAGTGAGGGCAGCCCCGGCATACCAAACGTCCATCGCGGCTGCTCAAGCAGCCAACAATTCCCAGGGTGATTCCCTGTTCCCTGCCATCCTGCACCTCGTTCTGTGAGCCCAACTCCCTCAAATCCAGGCTGAGCTCACACCTTGTACTGAATGGAAGCGTTCAGCGCACACTGAGCGGAAACAATAGTCACTCATAGAGCCCAAAATCAAAGGCGCCGGGAGTTGCCAAGTTTCCAGGGGATTTGTACAGTCAATTGGTCCTTTCCTGTTTATTAATTATGATTTTTTTTTTAATAAACACCAGCTTTTACCGAAGTGAAACCCTGAGAACAGCCATGCCACGAGTCTCATCTGATCCTGCTCTGCCAGTTATCACAGAGGAGCTGAAAGACCCTCGTAAGGCTGGGTTTTACCTGAGGTTACACTGAAACACAGCTACTCTCCTCCCAAAAGCACATTTCTATTCCCAAATTCCCAGAACTCCCAGGTAAACCCTCACTGGCAGCCCAGGTGAGGTTTGAAGCCATTTCTGTGCTCTAACAAGCCCAGATCCGCACACACACGGTTATTACCCTCCGACAGTCGGTCGGGAATGCAGAACACAAACGGCGAGAGGTTGGGGAGGAGAAAAATATTCCACTGTGGAACCTGTCAGAACAGGCACCTCAGTTACACAACAGCGATCACCCCGATAGCCACAAAGCTGGACTGCACTGGGGAGCCTCGGACACCAGAGGCAATGGCCACCTGCCTGTCCTCTGTTCCCCTGAGAGATGCTTGCCCAGGCCCTTCGTCAGGGGAAAAGGGCTGAGTTCGACCCAAACTGGGAGCTGAGACCCCTTGGTCTTCCTAAAATTGGAGCTGGGATCTGCTGCTTGCCCCAAGCCTGCAGAAGAGGCCTCCTGCTCATCCCAAACTCAGAGCTGAGACCCCTCACTCTTCCCAAACTCGGAGCCAAGACCCCTCACTCTTCCCGAATCCCGAGCCGAGACCCCTCTCTCTTCCCAAATCCCGAGCTGAGACCCCTCTCTCTTCCCAAATCCAGAGCTGAGACCCCTCGCTCTTCCCCCTGGGAGCAGCTGAACCGGGCCAGGTAAAGGAAACAGATCAACAGGGAACAAACAACTGACACAAAGAGGTTTTCCTCCCTCACGTCCCTCCAAACAAGTATTTACAGCTGTTCTAGTCCAGAAGCTCAGGGTACGGAAATGTTCCCTCAAAAGCCCAGTTCCAGAGGGCTGGATGTTACAGACACACTGCCATCTCTGGGGCACGGGGGGCTGCCAAGTTCCCCCCCCCCCGGGATGGGACACAGGACACTGGGAAGAGGCCACGAACTCCAGAAGTTCCACAACAACACGGTGGCACTTCCCACTTTGAACTGATCCACTCCTCTGTGACAAGCCCAGAACACCTCTGAGACCCCCAAGTTCACACTCTGAAAAGCCCATAAATCCCAATTCCCATCGTTATCCCCAGAAACCACGCTGAAGGCTCCCAGATCTCTTCCCAAGGTGAGCAGAGGCCTCTTCAGAGCATCCCCCGGCACTGCAGGACCCCCCGGCACTGGGAGCCAACCCCCAGCCCCAATTGCTGCTGCCTCTCCCCAGGACCCCCCCATCCCTTCTGTGGGGAAAAGCGACTGCCCCAAACCATCTTCGGGGACCCCTTCACACCACACACCCCTGTGAGCCCCGTGAGAGCCCCCCCGGCCAAGCTCGAGCCCCCCAAACCTCCAACACACGTCCTCGTTGCCTTCAGAGTCCCCCCTGCTTCCAGGACCCCTAACCCCACGGATGCCGCCCCCAAACCCTTCTCTTCACCCTGAAACATCCACCCCGCCCCAAACCCCTCAGTGGCCTCCTCACAGCCCTGGGGGCCCCTCCAGGCCTCTCGCCTCCCCCATCCCAC
>VXAC01003727.1:0-12071 GCA_013399225.1 Rhipidura dahli | reverse complement strand
TGGTCCCGGGTGTGCTCTGGGGTGGATCCTGCCTTGGGGGGGAGGGAGCGAGTGTGCTCCGGGGGGGCTCCTGCCTCGGGGGTGCCGGGGGGTCCCCTGGATGTGCTGTGGCCCCTGGGGTGGGTGGGTGTGCGCTGGGGTTCGTGAGGGGGCTGGGGAGCCGCTGCCTTCCCCCCACCGCCCCCGCGGCACCCAGGGCGCTGCCCGGACCCCCAGCCCGGCCCCGGGACCCCCGATGACCTTGGGGTGTCCCGGGGGTCCCAGCGGGCGGGCACCGAGTCTGATCCTCGGCCCTCCCTCGGGGTTTGGGGGTGCCCCGGCCTCCTCCCTCGTCCTTGGGACGGGCCGGGGGTGCTGGGGCTCTGCGAGCGCAGCCAGGGAGCCCCGCGGGGCTCAGCAGTGCCCGTCCTGCCCGGGCTGAGGTGCCCCGGTGTCCCGCTGTCCCCGGTGGCAGCTGCGGTGCCTCCCGGTGCGGAGGATGGCTCCGGCCGGTGCCCGAGGCTCCTGGAGCGGCTCAGGGAAGGTGACCCGCCAGGGCTCCGTGCTCCCGGCTCGCCCCACGCCGGATGAGCCGGCCCCGGCCAAGGTCCACACGCGGTGCTCCGAGCGGGCTCCGGTGCCTCCCGTCGCAGTCCCGGGCAGCGGAACTCTGAGACAGCTCCGTGTTTTGTGGGAGAGCCGGACGCTGCAGCCGGCCGCGGGATAACGGCTCCGTGTTTTGTGGGCTGGCCACGGTTTGATTTATTACCTTCTCAGGTGTGCGTCAGCTGCCCCGTCCCACGCTCGAAACAACGGGGCTGGCTCCTAAATGTGGGCTGGGAGGGGAGCTGCCCCTCCTGGCAGGAGGTTGTTTCTGGGTGTGGGAATAACCAGGTCAGCCTCTGTCTGTCTCGGAAAGGACACCTGGTTAGCTCGGCTCCCTGTGCCCTCCTGAACCCAGGGCATCTCCCAGCTCCAGAGTGTGGGATGGGATGATGGGCAGGGAAGGAGCTGGTCCGACTTGCTCGGGGGTGGGCAGGTGACCCGTCCCGGTGTGACGAGGTCAGCACTGCCTTTATCCTCTCGTGTCGTGGGCAGCAGTGGGGCAGAGCAAGGATCCCACAGGGATGGGTCCTGCAGGATGGGTGACCTCGTGAGGTCCGTGCAGAGGGAAATGTTTTCCAGGTCCCAGAGCTGGTGGTGCCGGTGCCAGCAGAGCAGCAGGGCCACGTGGGAGGTGCTCAACAGGGCAGAATCAGGGAATCGAGCTTGGAAAAGCACTCTGAGATCATCCAGTCCAGCCATTACACCAGCACCAGTCACCACCCAGTTCACCAGTTGCCTGTGCTGGGATGGCAAGTGGCCACCTAGGCCGTGTGCCCTGGTTTGGGGCGTTGTGCCCGGGGCTCCTGGTGTGGCATCCCCTGGAAGGGCTGGAGCAGAGGGTCAGTAGTGAGCAGGTGAGGGGCTCCCAGTGGCGCCAGGTGAGGAGCTGGCAGCGACACCAGCCTGCAGGGTGTCTGTGCATGGAGCAGAACGAGATGTCAGCCCCAAAACAGCCCCAAAGGAGTGGGTGCAGAAGAATTCCTAAGGATTCTGCCCCACAGAAACCAGCCCAGCTCAAAGCCCCACATCAAAGGCACGGCCTCAATGGCAGGAACCGCTCCCAGCACGGGGCCAGGCTGCTTCTGTGTCCTCCGGGGAGGAGCAGGAGGAGGATGTGCCCGCAGCTCATCCTGGAAGGACCCGTTGGAGTGGGTTTGGGGGGAAGGGAGGGCGGGGGCAGAACAAGAACCCCGTTGTTCTTTGTTCATTGTTCTCTGCACACACGTGGGGAAGGACGGGACAGCAGCACCCATGTCCTGGCGGCTTTGTGTGGTGGCCTCGTGGTGTCCTAGTGACCTTGTGGTGTCTTGTTCAGGGCTCCTTGTGTTCCAGGGAATCTTCCCCTGGTAAGGGGCTGCCTTGCCCGGGGTGGTGCCAGGCTGGGCAGTGGGGGCACAGTGGAGGCAGAGCCTGGGGAGCCCTCACCGGGTGTCAGGGAAGCTGCTGGGGTGGGTGGGTGGGCACAAGCCCAGGTGTGCCCAGGTGGGCAAGGAGGCCACAGGCACCTGGCCTGTGCTGGGCACTGCTGAGACCCCATCCTGAATCCTGGGGGTGGGTTTGGGTCCCCAGTGCAGGACATGGAGGGGCTGGAGCTGGGAATGGAACTGGGGAAGGGGCTGGGAATGGAAGGGGCTGGAGCAGCAGGAGAGGCTGAGGGGGCTCAGCCTGGAGCAAAGGAAGCTCAGGGGGACCTTGTGGCTCTGCACAACTCTCTGACAGGAGGGGACAGCCAGGTGGGGGTCATGCTCTGCTCCCAGGGGAAAGGATGAGACAAAAAGGCTTCCAGGGGAGATTCGGGTTGGATTTTAGGGAAAATTCCTTCATGGAAAAGGCAGCCCAGGTGCCCCACATGTGCTCGCAGAGTCTCCTCTGGGTGGGTGAAACTGGAGACGTGTCCCCTGGGCTGGGTGTGTGTGCAGCCCCCAGCCCAGCAGCTGCTGGGGCAGATAAGGGGCCCTGCCCAGGCTCTGGGGGCAGATACGAGGTGGGTCCATAACGAACATTCCCCCCAAAATTGTCCTCCTCCCTTCAGCGTGGAGTGAAGCTCTGGTGGGACTCGCTGCCGGGGTAAGGCTGCTCCTCCTGGATCAGGCTTTGCAGAAAAGTTGGCTTTTTGCTAAACTGCAGTGGTTTGGGGGTTTTTTTACAATGGAAGCTGTGAGGTTTGGTGCTTGGAAAAGAAGGGAAATGATGTGCGAGGGCTGAGAGCTGGAGTTCACTTAACCCGAATGCCTGGCTGCTGCTTTCCTTTTACCTCCTCACCGAGCCAATATTCCCTTGTTCCGTGGAACTCTCCCATTCCAATCTGATGGAATTTGACAGAGGATTAAGTGCTTTACAGGCCAGAAGTCGGCGCTGAGGGACGCTGGCTTGTCCTTGGGTGGGGTTGAGCTTCTGGAGCCCAGAGGGTGCCAGCTCATCCCCAGTTCCCTCCTGCTGCATCCCCAGCCCCATCCCAGTTCCCAGCTTCATCCTGCTCCATCCCCTGGCCTGTCCCTCATCCTCCTTCCCTCCTGCTCCATCCCCAGCCCCATTTCCAGATCCTGGCTCATTCCTGCGTGGGTTGAATTTAAAATGAGGCCATGATGAAGGAGTTAGACCTGCCCTTAACCCTGGGGCGCTTGGGGAGTGCTGGAGGGGTGTGAGGGGCGCTGTGAGGATTTGGGAGTGCTGGAGGTGCTGGGCAGGGGGGGTGAGGTGTGGTTTCCACATCAAGGCAATTCCCCGCTTGTTTCCCTGGCCGGGGTTTTGCAATCGGCTCCAGCTGCCCTCGGACACTCCTGCCACGTCTGCCGCGTCTGTGCCCATCAGGCCTTCCACGGGCAGAGCAGGGGGACTTCCTTAGCAGGTCCCATCCCAAATTTCCCTCTCCCATCGCTGCTGAGACCCTCAGAGCTGGAAAAGAGCTCAGGGGTTGATCCCATCTGTGTCAGGTTCCTCAGAGCTGAAAAAGAGCTCAGGAAGTGAATCCATCCCTACCAGAGCTGTCGGCTCTCCCCGCTCTCCTGCCAGCCCTGATTTTCCTTCCTGACAGGATTTTTCCCTTCTTCCCAGCCAATGTGTCCAGTATAAAGCAGCTCCCGGAGCACGGGAAGGGCTCCACCATTGGGAACTCGGACATGGAGCGGAAGGCGTCCTACGGTGAGGCTGGATCAGGAACGGGGGCACGGGGAGGGGGCTGCCCTCGTCACCCTCCTTCCTTTCCTTAATTCCCTGCTGGTTTGGGGTGAGGGATGAGCCCCAGGATGAGCCTCGGGGTGCTGGGATGAGCCCCAGGGTTCCAGGAAGAGCCCTGGGGTGCTGGGATGAGCCCCAGGGTGCCGGGAAGAGCCCGCAGGAGGTTTGCAGCACCCTGGGGTCACTCAGCCTGGCTGAACCAGCCAAACCAGCCCGGGCTGGGCAGGTACGTCCTGGGAGAAATCTCCTGAGCAGGGATCTCCGCACACCTGGGCAGCTCCAAATCCCTTATGTAAACGCTGGCCTGGCGGGTTTCTGGGAGGCCAGGAAAAGGAGGAGCCCAGCGGTGATGCAATAGGAGAGTTGGGCAAAGAGCTGCCCTGTCCGAGCCCTCGGAGCCCAGAGTGCTCCGGAGCTGCTCCCAGAGGGAAATGGCCCATGGGGAGAGCGGGACTGGGAGCGGGAACGGGACTGGGAGTGAGTATAGGATGGGAGTGGGAACAGGATGGGAGCGGGAATGGGACTGGGAATGGGAATGAGAACAGGACTGGGAATGAGAACGGGGCTGGGAGTGAGTATGGGATGGGAGTGGGAATGGGACTGGGAGTGAGTATGGGATGGGGCTGGGAATGGGTCTGGAGTGAGAACGGGGCTGGGAGTGGGAATGGGACTGGGAATGAGTACCGGGATCAGGGCTTTTGCTGGAGGTGGTGGGGGGACAGGGTGGGAGTGTGGGAATGTTCCCCATCGCTGGGTTGACCCTCCACACTTCCCTCACTCCTTAACTCAGTTCAGAAACTCCTGGAGTTCTCTCAGTGCTGGCTCTCCCTGCGGGAGATGGGGAGCCGGTGGTGTCTCCTGCCTGTCCCTTCTTCCAGATGCTGCATTTCCCTGGGATCCAGCCAGGAGAGTCTGGGATGGTGGTGCAGGAGCTCTCCCAGATTCCCCTGGGATTTGGCTCATCCAGCCTGTTAATCATTCTGGGGACAGCGGTGCTGCCATCAGCCCCCAGGATGGGGATTTTTTAATTAATTGGAATAAATAAATCCCCGGCTCTGGCCTGGAACCGGGTGGGAGAGGAGATTCTGGGAAGGCAGTAGGGCTCCAAGGGGTGCAGCGGTGTGGGATATTTTAATTTAATTATCTCTTTATCACTTAATTAGCATTGATTGAGCTGGCTTGTCCTTTGATGCTTGCGGGACTCGCCAGCCCCTGTCAGGATTCCTCACCTTTCCAGGGATGCTCACTGCTCCCATTCCCTCTCTCCCTGCAGAGGATGTCTCTGGGGAGTCCGGGGGCCTCGGGGGGGTGGTCAGCACCATCTCCAGCAGCAGGAGCCCCCTGCAGCCCCCCGAGGCCGACGAGGGGGAGCCGTTCACCACCTACTTCGACAGCAAGATCCCCATCCCCGAGGATGAGACGGTGAGTGGGAAAACCCCGCCGGGAAAATCAGCCTCAGACTCCCCCCTGAGTCATTCCCATGGGCACCAGTTCCCCTTCCAGCCTGGACTGGGGAGGGGGACTGGGAGATGGGGGTTTGGGAGGGATGGGAGGGAAGAAGGGGAGGGCTCTCCTGTGGTCTGGGGGGATGTGAGGCCTCTGTTAATGATTGATCCCATGGGATTTGGCTCCTGCTTGGAGCAGCCAAAGAGCAGGGAAAGGCCTTGTCACACCCCAGGGAGGGCCCGGGGCTCTTTGTTCCTTTATCAGGGAGCAGGAGCTTGGCTGCCCTCGTGACACCGACCCCCCGTTCCCTCCTGTCCCCCCGTTCCCTCCTGTCCCCCCATTTTCCCTCTTGTCCCCTTGTTCCCTCCTGTTCCCTCGTTCCCTCCTGTCCCCTCATTCCCTCCCGGGGCCAGGGACACCTCTTGAAGCCCCCAGTTCCAGCTCCAGCGAGGAGGATCCCTCTTCCCCCTGGGGTTCCATGAGCATGGAATTCTTGGCTGTCCCAGCCCCCCTCAGACCGGGACCCCCAGGGCTGGGGGTGGGATTGAGGGACGGGCAGGATTGTTAGGCTGAGCTTAGGGAACGCTTTGGCTTTACAGCCCCGCAGAGTTTAGGATGGGCTTAAGGCTCAGGCTGAGCCTGACCCGGGGTGTCAGTGAGGGAATTAACCCTTTCCTCTCATTCCTGCAGCATTCCTGCTTCAGCTTCCGCAAGCTGTGGGCGTTCACGGGGCCGGGCTTCCTGATGAGCATCGCCTACCTGGACCCCGGCAACATCGAGTCCGACCTGCAGTCTGGGGCTGTTGCAGGCTTCAAGGTCCGTGCAGGTCCCGTGGGGAGGCTGGGATGGGGGCTGCTGGTGGTGGGATCCTGCCTTCCAATCCCTTGGGGTCCATCCCACGCCAGCTCTGGGCACGGAACCACCTCGATAATGTGGAATTTCAGCAGTTTGATAATGTGGAATTTCAGCAGTTTGATAATGTGGATTTTCAGCCAAAGCTGTGGGGTTTGGGGGGAGCCGGGGCCTCGTGGGTGGCCGTGACTCCCCAGCCCACGGGTGTCCCCCTCACCCACTGGTGTCCCTGTGTCCCTCAGCTCCTGTGGGTGCTCATGCTGGCCACCATCATCGGGCTGCTGCTGCAGCGGCTGGCGGCACGGCTGGGAGTGGTCACGGGGCTGCACCTGGCTGAGGTCTGCAACCGTCAGTACCAGAAGGTGGGTGCTGAGGGGTGCCATGGGGGGCTGGGGCATGTGGGTGACACTGCCCCAGGTCCTCAGGGGTCTGGGGTGTGTGGGTGACACTCCCCCAGGTCCTCAGAGGTACCATGGGGGGCTGGGGACAGTCCTGGGGGGCTGGGGAGGATGGGGGGGCCCCAATGTCTTTGGTGGTGCCATGAGGGCTCGTTAGGGGCCTGGGCTGTTAATGGGGCGCTTGGGGTGTGCTGTGGGGTCCCTTGGTGCTGCCCTGGCTCAGGGAACACAAGGAGGGAGCGGGGAGCTGTTGTCTTTCACCAGCTGGGATTTCAGCTGCCTCCCAGCACAGGGATGCTGAAATAATCCCCAGGAATTAGGAGGAGAGAAACAGCCCTTTAGGTCAAAACTCTTTCCTGTTCCATCCCCTGCTTGGGTTTATGTAAGGGAGGTCTGCTGACCATGAGCAGGGCTGGGCTGGCGCTCTGGGGACATTTGGGATGTCCCATTCCCGTGCACTGGGAAGGGCTTTGGGGATACTGGGGACATTTGGGATGTCCCATTCCCGTGCACTGGGAAGGGCTGTGGGGATACTGGGGACATTTGGGATGTCCCATCCCCGTGCACTGGGAAGGGTTGTGGGGACATTTGGGATGTCCCATCCCCGTGCACTGGGAAGGGCTCTGGGGACATTTGGGATGTCCCATCCCTGTGCACTGGGAAGGGCTGTGGGGATACTGAGGACATTTGGGATGTCCCATCCCCGTGCACGTGGCTGTTCCTCACCCAGCTCCTGATACCAGGTCACTGCTGTGACCTGGGCCGTCTCCCCACACCCATTCCCAGTTTCTCCACACGTGGAAACACCGCATTTCCCTCTGGCAATGGGCTCCTGGAGCCAGGGCAGGACCCGGGGTGACATCAGTGACCTGGATCCTCCCCAGGATTGCCACAGGAGCTGGGATTTCAGCTCCAGAGCAGCCACATAACCAGGGCAGGGAGAGGATCCCATTCCTACACATGGGATCACCGCAGCCCCATGGGATGAGGGAGGTATTTTGGTGTTTATTCCTGATTTTCACGGCGCTGGGCACTCCTTTCCCCGCCCAGTTCCCTCGGATCATCCTGTGGCTGATGGTGGAGCTCGCCATCATCGGCTCCGACATGCAGGAGGTCATCGGCTCAGCCATCGCCATCAACCTGCTCTCCATGGGGAAGTGAGTCGGGTTCGTGTGGGAGAGCCAGGGAGGAAGGGAAACCCTGCCCCAAAACCTCCGTTACTTCCCAGAAAAAGCCCCAAATCAGCACTGGGGATGTGACTCACCCCAGCCGGCCGAGCTCGACCTCCGGTGCTGGATTTCAGCCATGGGGCACCCACAAGGGAGGGTTTGGGGTTGTTGTTTTTACCTCTGGCTGATACAAAATTAGAGTGCAGCTCCCTGCCCAGCCCCACGTTCCATACAGGATTCCTGGGAGGGCAGGGAATGGAACCATCCCATGGATTCAGGCGTTCCCGAGGCAGGACACAGCCCCGTGGTCCCTCGCCCTTCTCAGAGAACCCCCCAGTCCTACAGCTTCATCCCAAAAGAGCCCCAAATAAAGGGGATTTGGAGCCCTGGGTGGGCACTGAGGCCTCTCTCACCTGCAGGATCCCGCTCTGGGGGGGAGTGCTCATCACCATCGCTGACACCTTCGTTTTCCTCTTCCTCGACAAATACGGTAACTCCTGCCCCGGAATTCCGGGAGCTGAGCCTGCCTTGGAGCTTGTCTCAGGCTGGTGCCCATGGGCCCCTTCCTCCTCGCAGGCCTGCGCAAGCTGGAGGCGTTTTTCGGGCTCCTCATCACCATCATGGCCCTGACCTTTGGATATGAGGTACCCCTGCCTCAGGGAGACACCAAGGGAATGGAGCTGGGAATGGAAGGGGCTGGAGCAGCAGGAGAGGCTGAGGGAGCTGGGGAGGCTCAGCCTGGAGAAAAGGAGGCTCAGGGGGGATCTTCTGGCTCCCCGCAACTCCCTGATAGGAGGGGGCAGCCAGGTGGGGGTCAGGCTCTGCTCCCAGGGGAGGTTTAGGGTTGGATATTGGGGAGAATTCCTTCCTGGAAAGGTTGAGGTTGGGTATTGGGGAGAATTCCTCCCTGGAAAGGGCTGGCACGCTGGCACAGGCTGCCCTGGGCAGGGAGGGAGTCCCAGTCCCCAGGGAATTTAAAAGCTGTGTGGATTTGGCACCTGGGGATGTGGTCAGTAGTGGCCTTGGCAGTGCTGAACCCAACGATCCCAGAGCCTCCTCCAACCTTAACAACTCTGTCATTCCACGCTGTGCTCCCAATCCTGAGCCAAAACAGCACCAAACGCAGGGCTGGACACCTAAAATTAACACAATCTGAGTCCCCATCCTGCTCTGGAGCAGCCCCCAATTTAGAATCTGAGTCCACATGCTGCTCTGGAGCAGCCCCCAGTTCACAATTTGAGTCCACATCCTGCTCTGGAGCAGCCCCTTCACTGTGATGTCACTGTGGTAGAAAAGCCCCACGAGTCCAAGTCAGTAAAAAAGTGGCAAAGGACCCCATTAATGGCTCTTTTCCTGAGGTTTTTATGTGCTAGTTCCCAAAAAGTGAATCAAATGGCATGCAGTAATTGGTCCTCTGGCCAGCCACCCCTCGAGGGGGTTGGCCCCGCTCTGGCACGTCCTTTCCCAAGTGTTTTTCTATTTGAAGCCAGTCTGGGAAAAAAGAAGTGCAGGTGTGGGTATTGATAAACACTGGTAACTTTATTTTGGTTAACTTGCATGGGAAAGACAGAGCTCTGACAAAACACTACAGAGCTGAAGAAACTCACTGCCAAAGCTCTGTCAGCACCAACACTGTGACACCCCAAAATTCTCCATTTTCCCTAAAATTCCCTGTTTTCCTGTCCCCGCTGTGCCCAGTACATCACGGTGAAGCCCAGCCAGGAGAAGCTGCTGCAGGGGCTCTTCATCCCCTACTGCCAGGACTGTGGCACGCCGCAGCTGGAGCAGGCCGTGGGCATCGTGGGCGCCGTCATCATGCCCCACAACATGTACTTGCACTCTGCCCTCGTCAAGGTGAGCGCCCCAGCCTGGGGGGTTCTTGCTCCTGGAAGCCACACCGAGTCCAGGGGCAGCAGAAATGGTGGCAAGGCCCATTTAATGGCTTTTTCCCCGAGGTTTTGATGTGGTAGTTCCCAAAAAGTGAAGCAAGTGGCACACAGTGATTGGTCCTCTGGCCATCCACCCCTCGAGGGGGTTGGCCCCACTCTAACATGTCCATTCCCAAATATTTTTCCAGCTGAAGCCGGAACAATCCAGCAAAAACAAGTCACAGGTGTGGCTGTTTGATAAATTACTGATTTTGTTTTGGTTGGCTTGTGTGGGAAAGACAGAGCTCTGACAAAATGCTGGAGAGCTGGAAAAATTCACTGCTGGAGCCCTTTCAGCATCTCCAGGAGGTGACACTTTCCATGCCTTAATTATGTCCATGCCTTAATTATGTCTCCCTGGATGGGAGAGAGACACAAACAGTCCCTTCAGCCTCTCTGTGCTTTCAGAGAGTTGTTTATAAAGTCTTTATCAGAGAAATAGAGTCCCTGACAGCACAGAGAGTGCAAGAGAGGAAGCCACCTTTAGCAGGATCACAGAGTCTTTTAAAGGCAAACCATCCAATGAAAACTTGAAATGAAAGATGTTTTTACTTTTCCACCAATATTCAGTAAAGCACCTGTCACATAGACAGGAGCTGTCCAATCTATCACTAGATATCAAGCTANATGTGGGAAATGTAGAAAAAGGTAAAAAAGGATTTCTGAGGGGTGAGAAACAAAAGCAGGCTTTAAGAATAAAGCAGAAAGATTTTAGGAAACAGCTTTGCCTGAAAAAATAGTAAAGAAGATGCAATTAAGCACAACAAGGACAGGAGAACAAAGGCTCATGGTGCTAGGCCTGGCTGAGAGAACTTTTAGAAGTTGCAAAAAATATGCTTGGCGAGAGAGATAAAGTTAAGCTTAATAGTGGAATGTGATGGACTGTTGTATGAGGTATGGAACAGGCACGTGTTGTTTTAATGTGAAATATAGAGATTGGTTGAAACAGCTGCCTGTGACCTCTGGAGCAGCTGCTGTTGGCTGGAAAGCTTTTTAGAATGCTCTGTAACCAGGAAATCTTTGGTTTTAGCCTGCAGCACGACCTTGTGTCCCTCTGATGTCTCTGGTCAGTTTATGAGGTGGATAAAATAATAAAAGCTCACAAAGTGTCTGTCTGGCTCCCTGTCTCACACGGGAAGAGAAACCACACCAGGTGCAGGCTCAGTGGCAGCAAACCCTTTAATGGCTTTTCCCGAGTTCCCAAAAAGTGAGTTAAATGGCATCAGGTAATTGGTCCTCTGGCCATCCACCCCTTGAGGGGATTGGCCAAATTCTGAGACATCCATTCCCAAATATTTTACTGGTTAGAGCCATAACAATCTGGCAAAACAACCCGCAGGTGTCTGTGTTTACAAGACAGTAACTTTGTTTTAGAAAGCGCCCAGGTCTTGTAATAATTAATTATATTGTTATCATTAATAAATAATAATAATTATTTAATTATACTATTTACTATATTAGTATAATTTCATTGTTTGCTTATACAATTAAATAACAATAATAATAATTAGAATTATTGTTGTAATCTTGATTCTATCAGTTTCAATTTGCTCTGGTGTGAGTTCCATTGTTCTGTTTCCTTCCAGAAACAAAACCTAAAACAAGAATAGAATAGCAAATAACACATCCCTTAGCTCTGCCTTCAGCATCTAATAATCATTGATTTCTCTTTTGGTTTTCTACCTTGCATTCTAATCAATACAAATTGCT
The DNA here is from genome assembly GCA_013399225.1 of Rhipidura dahli. Lineage (NCBI taxonomy): Eukaryota > Metazoa > Chordata > Aves > Passeriformes > Rhipiduridae > Rhipidura > Rhipidura dahli. The sequence continues at coordinate 806 of VXAC01003727.1, read as the reverse complement.
TCTAATGCTGAGCTCAAATTTTAATCTTTTGGAACCTTGACTCATTATTATGAAACTCAGGTGCTGTTCTTGATTCTGTGAGTTTCAATTTGCTTTGAGTTCATTTCTTCTGCTTCCTTCTACAAACAAAACCTAAAACAAGAATAAAATGGCAAAGAACACATCCCTTAGCTCAAGCTTGGGCATCTAATAATCATTGACTTATTTTTTGGTTTTCCACATTGCAGCCTAATCAATACAAAATGCTTTGCTGAAATTTTTGCTGAAATCAAAACATTTTTGCTGAATTTGCTGAAATTTTTAACCTTTAAGAACCTTGGCTCAATGTGATCTCACCCAGTGTGATCTGATGCCATGAGAGGCCTCCCAAAAACAGAGACTAGACAGGAGTAAAGAGAATAAAGGTGGGAATTTATTGGAAAGGCCTTCAAAGGTACCCCTGGGGAGCCAGAGGCTGCTGCCCAGATGGGCCCTGAGATGGATGAGAGGCCACGAGGTCTTCCCACTTTTATAGGTTTGGTTCATTTGCATCTCAGAGTTAATTCTCCAATTAAAGCTGCAGTTAATGCTGGAATTCCCCTCAGCTTGCCCCCCTCAGAGGCTCTTTGGTTGATACTTTTTGGGCCCAGGAGGGTCTGGGTGTCCTTGGAGAGCAGCCCCGGAGAGGCTTTGTTGTGTGTGCCCAGCACAGAGAGGAGCACTGAACAGGGAACAGGAAACTCCAGAGTTACACAGTGGGCACTGCAGGGGTTGGAAAATATAAAAGTTTTTGCCTCAATCCAATGAGACAGGGAGCCAGACAGACA
>VXAC01003726.1:0-44881 GCA_013399225.1 Rhipidura dahli | reverse complement strand
CTAAGCGAAATGCACTGTCCATGTCTGCTTCAAAGCCATGGTTCACAGCCCAAGTTAACAGGCGAACTAAAGCATCTTCCTGTAGGGTGTGTCCCGTGTCATCGAGGAAATGCTTCCAAGAGGACAATATAAGCTGCTCTTTAGTAGAGTTCTGACCCATGGTTGTTAAATCAGGCCAAGAACCTGACGGCAGAATCGAAGCTTCCAACCCCGTGACCCCGAGGGTGGGGGGGGGAGGAGGGGGGTGGAACGCGGGACGTACCTCGCTCAGAGGAAGCTGCGGTTGCGGTACACGGCGAAGGTCACCAGATGTCACTGTTCGTAGAACGGACACATAGAAAGAAGCAATGACTCCAGAAGGGTTGACGGAGAGAACCGTAGGTTTATTTAACCGTACAGAGGATTTTTATAAGGTAGATCGTCCACAGGTCAGGTGTCACAATACCATTGGCTCTGAGGGGTGAATCCACCCCAAGGGGCAGAGCTGACACTCTGGCACGTAGCAGAAGATTGTTTACCTAACAGAAGAACTTCTATCTGAGAAAAACAAGTTGCTGATACAAAGGATTTAGAAAACAGGAATATTGTTTAGGTTAACATCTGTGAGAAAGAAAAGATTCTCACAAGCAGTAGAGAGCTAAGATTTTTCATGGCTAAAGTTTCTCAGCACCAACAGCCCCTCACTTGGTACCAGTCTGGGTCCAGCCTCAAACTCCTGCCTGAGCTTTGCTAAGGCAGTAATTCACACTCTGCTGTCTTTCCACTCCTGTAAAATTCAGTTCTGTAGTTTAACCCAAAATTAAACAAGATCCATTAAGTCACAGCTGATTTCTGTGGCAGGCTGAGGGCACTGCCCTGGTTTGTAGCATTATTTACACTCAGGAGGTTACATGGGCTAAAGTGCATCTCAAATTCTGCATCTTCCAGAAATAACCCAGGCTCCCAGGCAGAACAAACATAGGATAACAGAAAGCAGAAGAACCCTGTATCGAATTGCTTCACAGAGCATTGATTTTTTTTTCAAGTGACAGCCCTGGGATTTTTCTGCAGAGCTGTTGTGCTGCCAACATACAATTTGCTCTGCTTGCCCTTTTGGTTTTAATGTCCCATTAATAATGCATCTCTGTATTTATTGCAGTTTGCATTACTGTTCCACTGTTACTTCTTGATCACTCGTTATTCTGTCTGTAGTGCCAGGCAGAGCTTCAAAACCCAAACAACAGCAGCAGTGTTACTACAGCCACAAGCCACAAGCCCCACCAGACTCAAAGCAGCTCCACTAAGGGGGATCATTTATCTTCTCAAGGCTGGCAGGGCACACTGTGCCTAGGAAAACAGGATCAGCCCTACATCCTCTCCATCTCTGTGATCAGACCTAGAACTTATCCAGGGCAGTTTGGACAGTCAGCTCTTTCGAGGGATCTAAGCCAGGAAACTGTAAAACATTAATGAGCAGCTTGCTTAATCCTGGCTGTGTGGCACCTACTGTAACAGGAGCAGGAACAGACTGTGGGGATGGCTCTGGCTGACAGCTCAGCTCAGTACTGCAGGCCTCTGTGAAGGATGCTCAAATGATGCCCCCTTGATCAGTTTTGCATTCTGAAAAACACTACTTAGCTGCCCCTTGACCCTGCAGCCAGCTGGGCTCTGTGGGTACCTTCATTTCCCACCCTACAGCCCTCTGAGCACCCCACTGCACCCCCACAGACCTCCTGTTCAGCATCCAGGATTGGGCATCACAGTGCTGGTGTGCAGTATCCATTGGGAGCATCCTCAGGCCTCATCAAACCTGCACTGTAAATCAGAATTCATACAGAAAGGCAATGCTGAAGGAGCTGGGTGCTTGTCTCACCAGGGAGTTAGCAGTGCTCGCAGGGCTTCACAACCCTCTTTTCCCTGAGGACTTACAACCTCTGTCTTTCTCACCACAGGAAAATGCCTTAAATTCTGGAAAAGACCTAACTGCAATACTGTTTTGAGGCAGGGCTTCTCTCTGCCCTTCTGAATGAGGCTGCACAAACATGAGGAGAAAAGTTTCTCTGGTCTTCCAAAAAAGCCCTAGCTTCCCCTCTCTTCCTCTGGGAATGGAGCTGACCTCCTTCCACCCTTGTCCCTGTGAACAGTGTGTTATTTCCAGCAGCAGCAAGGAGTTTTGGAGCAAGAAAATTGAATAGTTCCTGTACTGGTCGTTAGTGCACTTGGGGTGGGGGAGGTTTGAAGCCCCTCAGGGCACTGCAGAGAGCCCAGAGCAGGGCGCCTGTGTCCCTCAGTGACTGCCTGGGCTCACGGGCACAACCAGACATGGGTCACTCACTGCCTCTTCCCTGGGCACACTGTCAAAGATGTCACTTTGCTCTCTTTTAGTTGTATTATCCACAAATCAAAGCAAAACTCAGGGGTCTTCAGGGTGAAGCATCATCCGTGCTGTATAAAACAGGAAGGCAAAGCAGGGACTGATAAGGCACAAAGCTCCTGCTGCTCCCTCCCCTCTGGCTGGGGCTGCCACGCAGGAAGTTGTGGGAGGCAGAGCTCATTCTCCCCGACCCCACAGCAGTCATCTTCACATCCACCCAGTGATCAAAACTGCCTGGGATTCAGATTCAGCACCAAAACCTTCAAAACATTTTTTGCATCTCAGCCTTTATAGGCAATGCTCACAAGTTCTCCCATCTGACCTAATTCCAGAGAAAGATTTTTGTTTTGGCTTCATCTGCCTGCCTCCAGCCAGGTCTGGGAGCACAGCCTGGTCACCACAATCTGACCTTGTGGGAAGCGTCCCTGAGATGCCACAAGCTCTCCCACTTGCCAAATTCCTCAGCAGATGAGGGTTGCTTCCAGATTTCAGCACTTACTGGCAAGCTTCAAGTGGTTTGTCCAGAAAGGCTCCGGGTGATTAAAGATCTCTGGGAGCTGTGTTGTGGCCACTGCCTGGTTACTGACCTGCACATGCATAGCAACATGGGAACCAGTGACCTGGGAAAACAAACTTTTCTGCTCCCTGTCTTCTAATATTTAGCTTTGCTTTTCAGATGAAAGAAGAACTAATTCCTCTTCATATCCATTCTCATTGCCAAATTTGGAGTATTTTTTTATCATTTACTGAGAAAAACAAGCCTTCTCTTCTGGTTTTTTAAACTTGAACATGGCTTGCATTCCAACTGCTGTGCAAATGGAAGCTGATTCACTGTTACCAACACACTGAAAAGGTTTGTTATCCTTGTTTTAAAGGTAAAAAATGTGCATCAGCAAGTGGGTGTGAACCACAGAATGGTTTGGGTTGCAAGGAACCTTAAAGCTCATGTCATTCCAACCCCTTGCCATGGGCAGGGACACCTTCCACTAGACCACCCATTACTGCAGCCTTTTTCCACACTGTGTTTGGGGGTAGGTGGCTCACACTTCCTCAAAAAGCACTGTACAGTGAGACCAATGAGTGCAAGAGAAAGACACATTAAAATAAAAGATCTGGATGCATAGAGGTTCATGGGATGTGAAAAGAAAGTAAAGTTTTCTAACTACACAAAGCAGGACTTTTTTCTACCTCAGTTTTCTGCACACACACGAATTCTAAGCAAACCAAAATTCCTTTTGCAAAAGGGGCAGTTTAGATGATCCCCAAGACAACCTGCTCACACCAGGGATTAAGAGAAATTGTTACTTTAGCTGGCTCTCCTTCACAGCATAAAATAAGCCCATTTATATGCCAAAATACATACCTTTCTCTAGCCTTGAAGATACGGCCTCTCATCTGAGGTCATGTTTCTCCCCTATCACTTTTGTCCACGAACAGGGACAGCCACCTACTTCCTTTTTCTAGGTAAGATACTGTGTTTGATACTTTCCTACAGTGCCAATTCTTTCAGTACAATCAAAATCAGGATTTGGATCTTGGTCTGTGCCAAAATGTTAAAGGCAACTCAACACTGAAAGGGAAAGCAGGATCATCCTGCCACAGCCTGATGAGCCATTTTCCAAATAGCTTTAGTTAAAAATCATCAGTGTTAAACAACCTGGGAGCAGCACTGACTAACCACTTACTTGGATGAATGAGTTATTTAGATCAAACTCTTTTGAGCACCAGGATGTCACATCTCCAGATAGGAAATGTAGCACAGATGCTCTTCACTGCAGGACTGTGAGCACCTCTTGGGGATCTCTCTCACCCAACAGTCTGTACCAGCACAGCTGTAACCTGCAAGTAGAAGCCTTTTTCTACAATGTTTGTTCTTTCCTGTTTGTTTGCCAAACTGTGTCTCTCTTGATTCTTTGCTGAATGACATGTTTCTGACAACTACAAAGCAGGTGCTAAGACTGGAGAAAGGCACAAGGAAATCTTTTTACAGAGATTTGCAAAGTGAAACTGGACACCTGTGAAGTTTAACGCATTTGTTAAGCTTCAGTGCAATTGGCAGGACATGTGACACAGTTTTAAGGGGCTGAGGCACAACAGAGGCTCCACAGATGCTCTTTCACAATCCTAAATCAACATCTCCCACTATCTGACCTGATCCCCATCACTGCAGCCCAACTGGAAGTGGCCCTCCTCTGCTCTGGCACTTTTGCACTGGTGCAGAGATACCCGTGAGGATGATCAGGCACTGAGATCTGTTACAAAACTTGCCTAGATGGCAGCGAGAAAACTCCAAAGAGCTTTAACTACTTGTGTGCAATGCATCCTAATTAAAATTTAATGTATAAATTAGTCAAATTTCTGAGAAGTGGCAAACAACCCTGGGCCATGTGATTTTAACAGCCATCAGAGTCAAAAGTGGACTCCCCTTGATAATACAACCACATAAGAGGGCATTCAGAATATTCCTTTGCAATGTCTTTTATTAAATATCCTCTTTGATACAGAATATTAAAGCAAAAATAGTTTACAATTTCTGTTTTGGTAATTCTTACAGGAGCCTTTTGCATAGTCACTCCTACAGAAGCTTATGTTGGCATTTAAACAATAAATCCTTACCAAAAGTCAAGTCTCTCACTGTGTGAGATCTGTTCTACCTTAAGAAGTTAAAAACTATTGGAAAATGCCTACTGAAACTGTGAAAACTCTGAATTCCGCTCTTCGGCTAAAAGAGATTTAACAACTGTGTCACAGACACATTATTCTTAATAAATGAAGTAGCAGAACAGGAAAAGGCATCCTCTAAAGCACATACAAGTCATGGCAGTGCATCCAAGTGCAGCAAATGAAGAGGAAATGCCTTGAGCACAGAGGCTCCAATGCAGTGTTGAAGGTTCAGCACAGCAGTGCCAGCTACACCTGCCAGTCTGGAATGTTATTTCCAGCACTGGAAATCTGTCCACATGGCAACTGGCACTACCCACCCTGATGGGATTCTGCCCCACAAAAACCACACTGATAAAAGCAGTAAAGCATTAACAGACTCTGCTTTCACTTCTGCCTGTGAGAACTGCTGCACAACCAGAGACCCAGACTGACTCCTGCATTTTATTCTTTTCTATGTAAACAAATAACCTCGTTTTTTTACACTGATGAACAGTAAATAAAGGTTCCTTTGGATCAAAAGATAGCTCCTATACTCATTAAACAGATAAGGCTGATTGGGTATCCAGATTAACAAATTTACAGGCACAGGGAAGATATCTGGAGACACAGCATTTGCCCTCATTGTGTAGCTGCAGAGCACAGGCAGCTCTTAGGATGAACATTTCAGTCAGAATCCTTAAGTTACCACCCAAACTCTATGTCAGGGGCTGCTTGAGGTCAAACAAGCCAGTCCCTCCTTTGACAACTTTTCCAACCACCAGGCAGGCTGAGGGGGATCTCAGCTCATCATAGGCACCTGCAAGAGAATTCAAACAAAATCCTATTAGGAGCTTCCCCAAGGTTAGTGCTGCAAAGAAACCATTTTGGTTGATGTGCAAGAAGCCACCTGGTTCAGCACCCCCAGGTTCAGAAAGGTTCTGCCACCTGCTGTTCACACCGAATTGGGATTTCTGGGAGTGAAGAGTCCAGAACTCTTCCTACCCCTCCCACAACAACTATTAACTCATCCCAATCTTTGGTCCAAGCAAATAATTAGGCCACACATTACTAAAATCTCCCGATTCCACATGGAAAGACAAAACAGTCTGAATTCTAAGAGAACACAAATTTGACCTCTCAGTGAACACATTCTGTGGACTAAATAGATCACTAAAAAATACATGAGGCGAAACCAAAAAGATTCCCTCGTCATTGCTGCCTTTTTCCTTTGTTAGAGTGAATCCTTTTGATGTGTATTTTAAATCCTCCTGGCTAGATATGAAGAGAACTTTTCACTGGAGAGACATTCCATGAATTCCTTTGATTTTGTGGTTACTCACTGTAGCGAAATAGTGTCACAGAAATTTGGAAGCACTCCAGATGACATGTCTGGCTGGGATTGTTTTGCTTCCACTGTTTTTTGTAAGCATCCAGGCTGTTTTTCATTCATCCTAACTACAGCAAGCTGAAAGTTTATTATTAGCCAGTAGGAAATTGGAAATAAAATCGTTAAACTTTTGCTAAGTTTGGTTATCTTTATTCTACTGAGCAAAATGTACTCAACTTTCCATCACGCAGAGGGTGGGGGCAGGAGCACACACAGCCCTGTGTATGGCATGTGCTCACTGCTCTGATCTCAGCCACAGCTGGATAATTAAATAGCTGCTCCTAAATGTGTGTCAGCCGAAGGAAAAAAAAGGCCCTTTGTTAGATGGTTAAACAGGACAGTTGTACTGCCCTGTTTGCTCATGTGATGTTAACAAAGAGTCGTTCTGTGAGCAAACAGCCCAAGGGATCTCACTGCTGATGCAGCTCCCGTGCTCCAACAGCCCCGCTCACGTCAGCTGTGCCTGGCCTCACAAACCTCCTTCCTTCCTTCCTACTGCTCAGGGCATCAGCCCCGAGGCACCCTTGCAGTGTCTCTTGAACTGTACAATTAAGTTACCAGTTACATTAAAGCAAATCAGATCCAGGCTGCTGCAATCCCCATTATGACTCTGATTTCCAGCGTGGTGAAATCATTAACTCCCTCTGCTTGTAATCAGTGCAGTTCCTGCCAAGCCACCCTGCCCTTCTGTCAGCATGCACTGCATGTCTTTATTCATAATATTAGCCATAACATTACATTTCACTTAGCAAAAACCTCCTCTGATTTCATTTCTGACTCAGTATGTGATACAACATAATTCCAGAGAGTAAAACTGAGTGAGAAACATCTTCTTCTCTTTAATTTCACCCTGGATTTACACTTTCCTTTTATGATTTTCAGATTAAGTCAATTGTAACCAATGCTATTAATTAAAACCCAACCTTTCTTCCCAGAAAAGGCATAAAACAGCATTAGCAAAAAGCATCTCTGATGCCTGTGCAAGGCAGTTTAAGACAGCAGCTCAAGAGATCATGTTGAGAGCTCTCCCCATTTGTAACTGGAAAGACACAGCACAGCAGCATCTGCAAAGCAAGCATCTGACTGGCAGGTGACAGAAACCAAGTTTATTTGCAAAAGGGAGATGTAATCAGTATCCAACGCCTGAGATCACACAAAATGTCAAATGACACAGTTAAAGCACTATTTTTGTTTTATAGAAGGCCTTAAATGTAGATGGCCAGTGCTGTTCCAAATGTCCTAAAGGATCCACACAGCCATGTGATCTTTACACCTTCCAGAAAGGCAGCTAGAGGGCAGAAGGATACTCTTGGGAATCTCAAATGGCACCAGAAACCTACCATTAGACAAATGAGTCTGACCCTTTGTCTGTCTCTGATGGAAAAAAGCAAAGATAGATCAAAGTAACAGCCAGGTCTGTTCTCAAAATAAAATGCTGAATAGCAAGGCTGGACAAGATATGGAAGTTATAACATAGGCACAAAAACAAAGCAGAGAAGACTATTTTAATAATAGAGACAGAAAAAGGCAGATTTAGGAGTCTGTTATAAAGCTTTGCTGTAACAAATCTTAACAACCTTAAGGTTTGTTGTAAAAATGCCTAATTCTTAAAGAAAGGAGTCACAGACCCCACAAATTACATGTGGGAGCTAGCTTTATTTCAGCTGACAGAATTTTACTAAAAACATCTGGAACATTTTCCTAGGCAAGTGCTTAATTAAAATTTCTGTATCTGGCGTTTTTTCTAATGTAATTATGCATTAGTCAAAATACTGGAAAGTCAGGACAAAAACCAAGCATATGTGAAATGCTGCAGCAAGAGATCTCAAACTAAACCATTTACCCATCATTGTTGCTTCCTTCAGGAATTTGTAGCTGGTTTCAAATGTCATCTGTTGCAGAGGGGAGGAGTTGGACTGAATTCCAAAACGGCTCAGTGGTTTATAAATTCCTTCAAAGCACATGTAATCTGCCACAAGTGAAAGGTGTCGGGGGTCCACCACAATTCCTTAGAACACAAGAAAGAGCAATCATCAGAGCATTCAAGGGCTAAGTGTGTGGGGCTTTTTAAACAAATCAAAACCCTTGAATCCAACAAGCCTGGAGGACATCTTTATTAACATTCTGCTGGCAGCGTGTCTCTGGCTTAACTGCACCCCTCAAGCATCCAGGAGAGGCAGACCTGACTCTAATACAAAACAGGATCTCTCCAAACTGAAACGAAAAGAGTGGGAAACTGCAGTGTCAAGGATGCTGTAAGGCAGCAGAGTTTCTCTACATAAAATCAGGAAAGGTCTGCATCACCCTTGTTTACACAGAAGGGGATCACACATCCATCCATCTGGGATGCACAGAGCTCTCACCCCTCACCTGGTGGCCTGCATTAGCTGGGCCCCAGAGTCAGAAAGGTTCTGATGTCCTCTGTGCATGACACCAAGCATTCACAGAAAACCCTGTTTAGGCTAAAAAAAAAATGCACTTATTCCTAAGTAACACTTGTGGATGCAGTGTCATGGGGGACCATTAACAGCTCTGTCAGCATTTACTGAGCAGTTCTTGAACAACTTGAAGGTCAGACCATTCTGGGCTGCCAGTTGGCAAATCTGTTTGATATAACTGCTTGCTAAAATTCCTACTGTATGGACCTTCCCTCTTTTCAATAGTTTAATTCATAGCAAGACCCCACTCACTGAAGAGTAACTCAACATGCCTATGAAATCATGCAGCCTCCCCAGGCTGGTCTCTCTCAGAGAAAAACATTCAGGCAATGCAGTGCAGCTATTTTAGGAAAGATACAAAAACTCAGGAGCCTACACTCCCACCATTAAAAAGGCAAAGTGAGGCAAGATTGATCCTGTTCTCAAGGCCACTGTACAAGTCTAACAGTTGGCTTTCTCAGACATCAATAATTAATTGGTCTGGACCTTCCAGCTTGCAAAAAATACACCAGAATGGAAGAACTTCCCTCTGTGAAGGGGGAATAAATTCAACCTCACCTAGTGTATTTTCCACTGACTAAAAGAAACCTAATAATTAACTAACAACATCTTCACAGAAGAGACTATAATGATTAAAACAATGAAAAACTGCAACTTAAAAATATGCACATAAATGAAAAGAACATGCAGAACCATAACTGTAAGCATGTGGCTGCATTTTCCCATCTGAATGGTATTAAAGACTATCTTTAAAAAGACAAAGAAATCCTACCATATACAGCAAACACATCTTTTATTTCCTTTATAATCACCCTCAGGGCTGATTCAATTCCATAATTCTTAGCCATGGCATGGATATCATTGGAATAAAGTCTGTTCAGGTCCAAAATCTGAAAGCAGAAAAAAGAGAGATACAAGTTAGGACAACAGTTGTTGTGATTTCTAAATAATTTAAGCTAAACTAAGATAGATTTTTTCCTCCACTTTTCATGAGCTTAAGCAGCACCAACAGTTACTGAACAACTAGGCAGCAGCTCAGAGAAAAACAGACAAAAATGATTCTGAAGATTTGTGTTAAGCAGCATTATATCATGAATGGGAGTACTGGAGTCAAAATTCAACAAAGGAGAAAATTAACTGGAATCACAAAAGCCAAACTAGCAAAATACACAAGCAAAGCATGTTAAAGTCTTCCAAACAACACAGTGCAATGCCCAGTGGGTCTCAGACAGCCAGAACTTTCAGCAAGAGAGAAGATGCAGCTTAAAACAATCCTGTATTTGGAGAGCTATGGGCTAGATGGGATAACAGAACTATTCATCTCCAAGCACTGCAATTCATTGAGATGGAAGAACTCCCTCAAGTAACATTTAGAGAGACATGAGAGACAAGAATTGTGTGAAATCATCTGTCATTAGGGACTGGCTGCTGCACAAACACTGATTCCCAAGGTGCCCTTGAGAAAAAGCTCTGCTGAGCTCTGAACACATCTGGGGATAAAAAGGAGGAGGAAGACAGTTCAAGAGCTGAAAAGGCTACACATCACCCCTGAGAAACTGAAACAACATCCATCATCCCCCATCTCCCCCAGAACACAAAACACCATTCAAGTCTGGGACTGGAAATAAGGTTACACACATCAGAGTACTTGAAGAGCTCTGCCAGGTTTATCCCTTCTGTGTGGAGAACGAATTCCTTCTCTCCCTCCTTGCTGGTACTTTCATTCAGCAGGCACCGTGTGATGCCCTTCACCTCGTGGATCACCGTGCTGCGCGCCAGGGATGCCAGCAGCGAGGACAGGTCAAAGTACACCTTGGTCAGGGGCAGTGCCAAGGAAACCTAAGGGGAAAAAAAGCCCCCACAGTGTAAGGAGGCTTCAGCACCAGGCTCAACAACCAGCACAGTTCTCTTCAGGCAAAAAGAAGACCACTGCAATCACCCTCGTGGAGTGTTTAGGAACATAAATGTTTGACTGGAATTAGAGCTGAATGATGTTAATGTGAACTCCCCATCCCCAGGATCATTCATCCACATTGCTTTCAAGGTCTCTGAATTTACAATCACTGCTTTTTTGGGATGGCTTTTTTTTTTTTTTTGGTAGGGGGACAGGTATACACTTGTTGAGGTTTTTATTTGTTTTTTAAGATGTTTCCTTTTTTTTAATTCATCAAGGGCTACACAGCAGACCATTATATACTTAAAGATTAAAACACAACAGACGTATCAAAAAACTGTTATATAAAAAAGGTTACACGAGGTGTTCCGAAAATGAGAAATTGCTAAAAATGACGTCAAAAATTACGCTTGTAGTGCCACTTTCTGTATTCAGATAGGATTGCTGAGATAAAACAGCAGCACTGCACTGAAGAGACCCATTTGTTATGGGAGCCACATGAAACCACTGTGCAACCACCCACAGATGTTCCACCTTACCTCACACCACAGCTCGTTTTCGGTGTCAAACGTGTAACTCTGTATGGATGGGTGGCTCTCCACAACAGCGCTCACTCGCACCTCTGCCGACTGAAACAGTTGATCTTTCCCTTTTTTAGTCTGGGACACAAAGGAAAGATTCTGAGAATCTTCACCCTCTGCTCTCTTCTGATCCTCTTCAGCACCAGGAGTCCCTTCTTCTTTTTCAGATTCAGCCTCTTCATCTTCCGGATTCTCATTAATGTTTTCTTCCCCGTTCTCTTCTTCGCTCTCGTAATCGACCTGCAAAGAAATAATGTTGTGTTTATCTGAGCCAGAACCTGTACAGAGACAGCACACCATGAACAGTTTAATTCAGGAATATTCTTCACTGCTGAGTTAAAAGGGTTTCACCCCTGTGGCACAAAGAAAATGCAATTTTGTTGTAAAGAAAATATTACAACAGACTCAGTTCAGTCTTTATTTCTTTACAATCTTACCATTATTCCTTAGCACAGTTCAGGATGCTACAGGATGTTGATACTGTAGCAGAATGTAGTTTTCTCTTCCTGAAAAGTCTAATTTCATCCCATAATCTGACTCTGATGATGGGATTCCCTCAGGATTTTCAACTACCCCACCCTCTTGCTGATATTACAGCACCCCATCTTTTAAGATGTAATCATGAAGTACTGAACACAGAGAAACATACAGGTAGAATATTTTTTAAAAACCACAGTACAGTTTTAAAAACGATTAATGGCATAAAATTAGGAAAAGGTTAAGTTAAGGTGAACTTCAGCACAGCCAGCCTGACTGTCAGACACATCTACCCAAATGCCTGAAAAGCAAGTCTTCAGAAAAGAGCCAAATGAAAACTGTTCAGCCCAAAGCAGAGACTTTTGTACCTCCTCTCAAGTGGGGTTTGGGTATTTTCAGCATTTTGTTTCAGTGGGAGTTTTCCTTCCCAATTCAAACATGGAAGAAACAGGGAATTAAAGAGCAGTGCTGAGCACCTGTGAAGTCATTACCTCTTCTTCCTGGTTCTTCCTCCGTTTTGTTTCTGTGGCATCACCATCCCCTTCATCAGCTTCTGCATCAACAATGTTCTCTTCTTCCTCTGTTGCAGCTTCCAGATTATTCAGTGTCTAAAAATTCATGACAGAGAGATAATCAGACTGACTGCTAGGAAGTATCAATTACATCAACAGGCTTTAGCCAAACATCTGGAGTTTAACAGTCCCTTGTCCAGTGTTCTACCTTTACAGACAAATTAATTTCTGGATGTCCACTACTATAAAGAATTGAACTCACACTCCTGATAACTTCAGCATTTAACAAGCTGAATGTCTACAAGATGGATAAGCTGTCCTCCTGCTTCTGACAGTCCTTGATGGGAGAGGAGTGGCAGAAGGAACATGCAAAACCATTTCAGTGAACAAGGACCTTCCCTAAAGTTTTGACAACCACTGGGACATTGATCTGGGAGCAAGCAGAGTAAAATGCTTTTGTCTCAGAGAAACTAAAATAAACTAAAAGGCATTTTCAGAGTACAGTCTGAAGTAAATAAAGATTTAATTACACAAAAACTTTAATTTCCTTGTTCATTTTATGAGACTACAAAGACAGTTTACACGTGAAGAAAACATTTAAGCAGTAATTTAGTATTCACACATTTCATGTACACTGAAACATGCTACACTCATCCAAATTCTGGTTCTCAAAACCACTGAAAAGAAGTGAGGCATTTTTCGGTAACGTTTTTCTGTACCTTGTCTTGGTCATCATCTAAATCCTTCCGAGTTGTCTTCCGAGTGCTGACTTCATTAAAAGATGCCATCTTTGCAGTCTTTCTTTTAATTGCTTCCAGAAGAGCTTTAAAGAACCTGACAGAAGAAGCAACCCAGAATGTCAAAGCTCAGCAGTGCCACACTGTCAGTGATTTGATTAAGAAGAAAGTCAATGCATAATAGGACATTATTCCCTGATGGGTGCAAAAGGACTTCTAGGTTAAGGCAAATAATTTTTCTCAGCCCTCTCTCACTCATTTAGGAATCAAAAGGTTGGTATGAGCTCTGTTTCTGTCATAGATGCAGCCATGCATCCAAAGCATAAAATTATATACTCATCTGGATATAAAATCTGCACATCAAACTGAACCAAGAGATGGTTCATTAATGGAGGTTTTTTCTTTTTTAAACCAACAAGCACATACAAAATAAAGTAACCCATCTTGAACTCATGTGGCCTGCAGGAGGAAGAAATCAATGAAGCCTTTTTACAAAGCAAAAAATAGCTTTCAATAGACCCTTATCATTAAATGTTCTACTTTTAACTACACAAATCTGGTCAGACAAAAGGATAGAAACAAGGTTTAAAAAGAAAGGGGGAAAAATAAGCCAACCTTTTCAGATTAATGGACTTTTTATAACTAGTAAAAATATGAAATTTAGTTCTGTTCAATGAAAGCACCAAGGGATGCCTATAGTATCCAAATGCTTTTGCTGGTAAGCACACAAAGGAATGAGATGTTCCTGATCATGAGTGTATCAGAGACACGTGAAAGATCTGCCCTGATGCAATTCTGCACTGCCACTATGCCACAGATCCAGAGTTTTGTTTTAGACATAAAAGCAAATGCTTTCTGCACATTTGCTTGGAACTGTTGCTCTAAAAGCCACACCAGCTGTAATCAACAACAGGCAAAACCCACAAAAAGGCAAAAGAGGAGCAAATATTGAAGCATCTGAAAGCAAACTCACCTGGTTTCCATGAAGTGCAAGATCTGCCTGGGCCTCACACACTTCTCCTCTCGGTAATACTCATGGGGCAGGAAATGGAATTTGATTTTGTAGAGACGATGCTTGTTCAACTTGTGCTTCACATGCAGGGACTCCTCGATGTCCACTTTCTGCAAAACCTACAAAACATTCCCAAGTAGGAATGTTACTCCTTTGATGAGGACACTTCAGTTACTTCCTGCAGTTCCAGTGCTTTCAACAGGAAAGCAGAATTACACAAGGTTAATTGGCAAGCTTTCCTGGAGGCTTTGCTCCTGGATAAAAAGACACCACCCTACTGCACTTTTTGGCTTAAAGTCTTCCCAACAATTAACTCAGACAATGCTGGAAGAACAGCCTCACCTCCCACCCAACTCCTTTACAACAGATTACCCTTCTCAGGGTGCCAACAGCTTCATTTTTCTGACCATGCTCTTGGAGCAGGACCCTATTCCAGCACATAGCTAAGTCTTAACCTGATCCTTGCTGCTTTCATGAAACTCTCAATAGTGAAACAGAAGAGGATAGGACATGTAGGAGAGCACAAGGGTGCACTCCCAGGAAGGGGGGGGACACAGAACACATCCCAGTGTGTTGATTCTCCACAGAGACACGTTTTGCTTCTACTGAGCACAGCCATTTGTATGAGATTTGGAAGGGGTGGGGGACAGATAGAAAGGTCTCTATCTGGGCTCTATGTCAATCACAGCCAGATTAGCTTGTCTCAAAGATAAAAAAGAAACCCTCCAAGTCTACAGACTGACAAAAATGTGCTCGAGAAAAAGCCAAAGACTGTGGCACAAAAACTACTGATGAGCTCAAAGAGGCCAGTTTGTTTTGCTGACTCTCAAAGGATGCACTGAAAAGGGGCTCACCTCAGCTAAGCACACTCTTGTGAGCTGTTTCTTAAGCTGTTTCACCTTCTTGAGAGCTTTCTTGGTATTGAGCACAGGAACACTCATCATGGGTGTTTTAATGTTGGCGCTGGCCACCATCAGTATTTCCCTCAGCCTTTAAATAAAGAATGACCATTCAAATTAAGCAATAAAAGCACTGTGCAATCAAGTAATTACCTAGTTCATTTAACTGGGCTGCCTCCAGCAGCTGGCAGTTCCACCAAAGCCATGTGCACCAAGAGCTGTGGTTACACTGCACTGCTCCTTTGCTCTGCTCTGGTTCCCCACCAGGCACAGTGCAACAGCCCCACTGCCTCAATCAGATTATTCCCCCACTTATGGGAAGGAAACAGATGATAACAAATTCTTCCAAGAACAGAAGGACTAATGAGGTCTTTTTCTACAGATGCATAATGGATGCTTCCTCATATGTTCTTCCCCTCTCCTGCTTCTCTGAAGCAACACAATCCCCTCCCACCTAAGGCATCACACTCTCCCATGTGAGGCCAGGTCAGGACCCACATTATTCCAAATAAACTGATGATTTGCTGTATATCACATTAGAGTAAGGGGCCTTCCCAAATATTTAGTATCTGGAAAACAAACCAAAATAACTGGAAAATTGTAAAACATTAAAATAGTTGTGAACAGGCACAATTTACAAGTAAACTGAAGGACTGTTCACCCTCAATATTCACACATTTACCTACCAGTGAGATTAAGCAAAATTATATCTCTAAGTGCCTAAAATAGAGGGCCCATTGAGGACACAGTTTTCTCACCTTGGAATACCCAATGTGACATTCATTTCACCTCTACCAGCAAAGTGAAAGGTGTTCAGAGTCATCTGTGTCGAAGGTTCCCCAATACTCTGAGCTGCAAGAAGCCCCACAGCTTCTCCAGGGTCACAGAGAGAACGCTGCCACTTTAAATACAACAGATCCTTTAATCTGAAGACAGGAAAGAAGAGGTTTAGCTCAACATACAAAATAATACACTCAGAAAAGAATGAATCATTGCTCAGTTCAATAGTTGCATCTTTGAGCCAATTTCTCCTGGTAGCTTACAGATAAATATGCTCCAGAAACTGTAAAATTGTCTATCCCCATCTGATCTGACAAACACAGCCCATTAACACAGAACTGGGGCCTTGGCCAAACTGTATTTTATTTCTGCTGCCAATTCCCAGAACGCCAAAAGAGAGCCCATTTACTCCCACTTGCACTTCTTAACTGCCTTGCTAACTCCACGGTGCATCAAGAGCATACTTTGGTTTTCAAGGTTACCATAAAGTATTATTTTATATGTATGGGGACAGCAATACATTGCTGTTGTTCCAGAGAGCCTTTGCTAAAGCTCTCAGCAGCACAGAAAATTCAGGTTTGGAAGGAGCAGATAACCAGAGCCCCTCCACTGCACACTAAGCACGTTTGGCTTTCATTCTGAATTCATTCTGAAATCCACTGCTTAGTTTCACAAAGGCCACGACAGAAAAATGACTTGGTAAAGACTTTTCAGTTTTAGCAAACTCACTCCTGAAAGCTATTTTGGGTTTTGGCTCAGTGCAAAGAAGACACTCAGAGCTTTTTACCTATCAGAGGAAAGTGCTGAGTGCATGTAACTCCGGCTCTTCTCAGATTCCCATTTATTGATATAACCTTCGACTCCATTTTCAAATGTTTCTGAAACAGATGCAAAATAAGTATCTGGACGCCAAACCCCAAGGCTTGGGTCAGGACACTTATTTGTCTTCTTCAGGTACTTCCTTCGTTTCTTCTCATCGAGCTCATACCACATCTTCAACAACTGAAAATGAGAGGAGGTTTTTAAGGTGACTGGTTTATCCACAGTAAGACCACGAGCAATCCAGCAGCAGTGAAGGAGGAAAAGATGACCTGTGCAGAATGTAAGGGTGTACACAACACAGCAAACAGCTCAGCTACAAACATGGTGTTCTCCTTTTTCTGATATTTAACACTTTTGAACCCAAATGATTTCAAGATTCTTTACAAGCCTGAAATACCCCAACTTATGTATCCACAGTAACTACTCCAGAAATCAGTGAAATAAGGCCTCAAAGAATGATTTTAACTGGGAGTAAACACCCGCAAGATGCTTAAACCTTTTCTTCTAGCTGACTCTCACCTTGCCTGTCCAAAGCTGGCATGACAAAGGAGCTTGTTATCAAAAAGTGTCAAGAGCAACACAAATTCAGCACAGCTCAATAAATGAACCACTGATTAGGAAAAACAACTTTTGCAGATAAGCTCACAGAGTCATCTCTCAACAACTTCAACCTGGAGTTTGATGCTAACTGCCCAGGTTCCACCAGGGTAAATTCCTTGTGACAGCAAGGCTGTGAAGCAGGACCCATCTGCATTCTGTGTCCATCACACAATCTTCCCTAGAAGCCATATCACAGAGATCAGTGCCATGATGTACAAGTGGCTTAAGCAAGAGCATTTTTTGGAAACACTTCAGGCAGGGTGGACTCAGCCCTCTGGTCTGGAATTCAAACAAGCTCTCATCCAGCTAGCAAAGAGCTGTCCATGCAAGGGAGATTTACTTGTGTACATGAAAAAACAAAACAACTCACCACCACCAAACAAAAACAATCCCCCCCAACCATCCAGGAACATGACCTGTTTTCTAAAACCAGATTTTTCTCAGTTTTTAGCCCGTGCCCTAGCACTAGGGCCCACAGACTTTAATAAATCTCAGCTTCATCACCCACATAGTTGACATGATTCCTTTAAAAGGTAACTTGTTTAATTAGACTGGGAAACACTTTAGTATACACAGAGCAATTTAAAAAAACCCCAAAACTGAATTCTGCAACTTCTTTTGAAGGGTTTGGTCAATTCAACTGCTTCTGTGTCACCTGTAAAGTAGCAGGATCTCTTCCATTCTTTATTTCACCTCCTGGAAGCTGTGCTTTCACACTTGCCAGTTTCTTTTGGGAAAACAACAGAAAGCCTCCTTCTCTTTGCACGGAGTTTTGGTGCCTGGCTCGCCACTTTTTGATGGCTTTGAACTGCTGGTTAGCTTGGTGAGACTCCATCCTTGCTAAAGCTTCATCCAGATGGTTTGTCTTCTGGATTACCTGCAAGAAAGTCATTTGTGTGATTATTCTTCTCTCTGTCCTCATTGTACCAGAAAAGGCAAAGCAAATTGGAAAGGTCATCTGCTGTCAGTGCTGCAAAACAATTCTCAAATTTGGTTTCCAACCCAACTGAGACAAAACTCCTTATAACTTTATGTTACTATTGCCATTCTCTAATAAGCAGTGGTGATGCTGGTAAAAGGAAGTGAATCAAACTTGACAGACTGAAAAGTGAAGTCATCATTGCTGAATTAAAGTGCAGAGGTAGAGCAGACAGTGCTTGGTGCTCTGCTGGAATTGAAACTGCTTAAATAACGCTGCAGACTTCAGATTGCTTCTGTATTTTGAATACAATGGCAAATAAAATTGTGTATTAGTCTGAAAGTAACTGAGACAAACAAGTGTTGCCCCTGGATCCCTGACAGACATGCCAGATGTCAACCACGTGTTTCAGTCTCCCCTTCACCTCTCATAAATGCTTAGGATTTAGGTGCTCTACCTCGTAGTTTTCTGCAATGAAAGGAAACTGCTCAGGTTGTAAGAACTGGGTTTTAGGGATATCAAGCCCATCTTCTCCATACAGAAACTGCACCACGCTGCCATCACTGTCTCGTACAGTCAGGTCATACTGAACTACCAGACCTTCCAAATGTTTTATGATACACCTATTCCAGAGGGGGGAAAAAAGAGAAGAAAAATGCTGTTAAGAGGCTAAAAATCAACAAGGATGATATAACAAACACAAAACCCACTGTTTCCATTTACATTAAGTGTACTTATGGGCTAATCAGGAATTCTGGAAGCCAAAATCCTATAGACACAGCACTCATGTGAAATACTTAATTTGCAAAGCTTGCAGCATGTTGCTCCCTCCAGTTTCCTTGGACTGATCTGACTTAAAATGATAAAGTAAATTACTCTCTATTTCTGCTGTCACTCTTTTAACAGTTTTCTGAAAGAAATCCCTCATTTAGAGCTCCTCACTACCCTCTGAAACAATTGAAAAGTTACATTTTCTTCTACATATACAGGAGGTGTAAAGACAAGATCCACTCAACGTGGCCAAGAAAAACTGAAGTTGCCTGGAGCTTGTACACCTATCTATACTTGTACCAGGAAAAAGATTTCTGCAAAAGGAGAAGCAACTGCTGTTATGTGCCAGAGATAAGCTTAACATTACAATGTTCTGGTTTCTGAATGCTGAGTTGATGTTGCTCTTTTTTTTTTCTTATGGTCTACAAGAACTTCCCCATCCAAAAGCTACTCAGATCTTTTTCTTCTTGTCAAATGGCAGACCCTGAGTCTAACCATTATTATAACTTTATTTGTGACTTTTTTTTGCAGTTCTACATCTCTAGAAAATTTGGCTTAGAACAGACATTCAGCATTCGGACTCTTTTGCAAAAATCAAGTACAATGAAGTTAATCTAAGCAATACAGGCACTTCCAGTCTACAGTATCCTCTCACAAAAAAAAAAAAAAAAAAGGAGAAAAATCAACCAACCAACCAACCAACCAAGGACCTTTTATAGGCTCCAGTTTTTAACCAGGCCTCTTACCTTTGCAGGTACCCAGAACGGCTGGTTTTGACAGCTGTATCCACGAGACCTTCCCTGCCAGCCATGCAGTGAAAGAAGAATTCCTAAACACAAGCACAGTACCATCAGCATTCTGCTAACAAGTGCATCAACACTAGCAATTTATGTTCTTCCCCAAAAGCTTCATGTGAAACCAGGTTTCAAACAAACTCCACTTATCCATAATTGCAGATACTCTACATTAAAACACCAAGACTTAAAAACATTTCAGTATCAACACAAGCAGTATTAAACTTACAGAAGGTCTGATCCCAGTGAGAAATCTGCCAGTCACAAATCCTCCTGAGCTAGGGGAAAAATCATAAGGCTGGAAACATGGCAGTGATTTTCCAGATGCCATCAGTGGGGGTCTTCGGCCTTCCAACTCAATCTGGCCCAGCAAACAAGAAATCTAAATGTGGACAGGAAGAAAAGGATACATCACTTTTCTATGCAACTCTTTGTTCACATAAGCTTAATAATTTTTATTGAAAAATATAGTGAAAAAAGGACAACTGTTCAGAAAATGCTCTGTGGTTCACTGTGGACTTGTTCATGAAATGTTCTTGCTGCTGAGGAGCAGAAAAGGCATGGAGATCTCACCTGGTTTTTTGAAGTTATTCCAATACCCTGACTCATCCTCGACATTACCATTCTCATTCTGTTTATTTATTTTAACACAGAGATGTGAAACTTAAAATACTGTGAATGTTTTTTAGGTCCCTACATCACCCTCACCACCTCTCAGCAGTATACTAAAAACAGAACAAAAACCTCAACCTAAAATGCTCTCTCTTTTGAGCTGTGGTCATTCTCTCTGTTTTAAATGGCATTTTTACAGAGTGTCTCTTGCTTGGTGTCTATGTTGCAAAAGGTAAAATGAAAATGTATCCTTGCCACTTCTACCAAAACCAAAGATTCAGTTGTTCCTACTCAGAAGTTGAAGAAGGAGAGGGTCAGTTTCCAACAGAGGCCAGGAAAAGTTATTTCTGCAGTTGGTTTGTTTGTATCAACTGCAGCATTCCTTCTGAAAAGCAGGTCTGCTATTTCAATAAATCCTTGTGTACTGAGGAGCAATTCAAAAATAGGTTACAATAAACACTGACTCTCTTCCATCACCCACTGAGGTCTTTATTACATTCTTCTAACATTCTTCCATGCCAAAGTCCAGAATGAAAACCTTGCTCTGGTACTAGATATCCCCATAAGAGTTTCCCAACAGCTTATGTTCTAGGATGCATCACATCAGCACACGTGGCTGCTAAGGGTGTTCTGGCTGTCATTACCTGCATTGTGTTTACAGTGGATCCCTTGGCTCCTGACTGTACCATCAGCTGCAAATTGTTCTCTGGAAAGCTCCTGTGGAGACCTAGGGGCATGCAAACCTACAGAGTTGTGGGGCAGTGAAGGGAACAAAACCAAACGTTATTAATAAAATAATAAACCAGAGAAATTCCTGTGGAAGGCTTTAACAAAGTGAAACAATGAATAATCACAAACACTGCTATTTATAGTTTTAGAAGCATCTTGAATACTAAACTGTCTTCTCACTCAGGGAGGACAAGGCTGAGGAGAGGCAGCATGTGGAGCCTCGTATTGGGGACAGATGGAAAGCTGCAGCCTCCACAAGAGTCAGGCACTGCTCATCCACACTAATTAACTTACTAAGAAAGTCTCCAAACAAGATTAGTATGCACAGATGCCTCGATGCCAACCTTGTTAACTTCATTGTTGTAATTGTTTACTTCCTCCTTGAACTTCATATCAACCATGTTAAAATCCCTCTGGTCTTTGCAGAGATGGGCATCCTGCCACTTCCCTTGGACCTCCTCACATGATGCTGTTTCTGGCAAATTAAGAGCAGCTCTAACAGCCTGAGAGTAAAATATAGGAAGTTTTAGGTGTTAAGTAGGCATGATTGAACAGGGCAGGATTTCAAAAAATTTGCATTATGGAAGAAAAAGAATTTGCAGAATAGACTTACTTCAATACCACTCTGCCTTGACCTCTCAATGATTTTTTTTCTTTTGTGATCTGCTTCAGGTTTAACCAAAATATCTTCAATCCCTGTTAAAGAGGAGAGATAGAATACAATGGTCAAAACTGAACAAGAATCAAGGAAGGAACCACAGTTGGTGTCAGGGATTTTGAGAGTGAAGAGCTGCAAAAAAAGTCACAAATAAAGTTATAATAATGGTTAGACTCAGGGTCTGCCATTTGACAAGAAGAAAAAGATCTGAGTAGCTTTTGGATGGGGAAGTTCTTGTAGACCATAAGAAAAAAAAAAGAGCAACATCAACTAAGCAGTGAGGGTGCATAAGCAACTGCCTAATTTAAAAAGTCTTAACTTCAACAGTCTCTAAAAAATCCTAATTGGTGCACTTGCACAAACCATTGCTTTCTGGACCAGCCACATCAAACTGCTTTTTTCTTCCATCCACATCAAAATTCCTATCAGCTGAACTTTTCACAGTCTGGCATCTCTTAGCTTTTTTTAAAAAGATAAGTAAAAAATACAGACCCTTGTGATGACAGGACCAGGGAACAGATTAAACACTAGAACTCTAACTCTTGTAAGCTATTTGTAAGTTCTGCCACAGTCACTAAAATGGCTGTGTCAAAACACTGAACCCGAAACTCCTGCTCCAATCTCACTTCTCTTTTTCTGGTGTTTTAACTGCCTAGTGGTCCCAGGCTTGTTATCTTTTCCTAACTAGTTTTTGCACCCTGGCTCTCAAGAGTCCTGTGTCTTACAGTCAATCAATCCCCTTCCTCACTCCAAAGGATGCCCTTCCCTCTTCCCTGGCTCACAGCAGCCTGCTGGTCCCTCACTACTGCTAACAGGTGACTTCATCTCTGTAACTCTTGTGTGAATTTGAAAAGCTGGGATGAAAGTCAAACATTTGCCAAAAGTTTTACAGTAGAATGTGATGTGCAAGACTTGATTAACAATCCCTAAAGTTCTTCCTTCTTGCTTTGTCAGCTGTTCTGCTTTCTATGTAATAATTACTTTTCCAAGAAGCTAACACGAGGTTTTGATCTAAACAAAATTTCAACACGAGACATGTTGACTGTGCAAACTTTGACTAGGCAGGACAAAAGAGACAATCTGTTGGACACTCTCAAGACTGTGCTTTCTCTTTGTGCTTAGAAGGCCAGCTGTGCACCAACAAAAAGCAAGATCAACAAAAGGCTGGCAGGCAGCTATCCCACTCCAGGGCAGACTTGCCAAATTCTTTTAACAGAATTAGCATGTATTATGCCCAACAATGTCTGGTTTACAGCTCAGGAGGTGCTGCACTGCACTGCTGCAGTTACTCACCCATAGTAAACCCTCTGTAGAGCTGCAGGTAAGCAGTGAAGAGGCGCCCCAGACACGTCAGCACCTTCCCACTGGTTTTACCCCCATAGATCTCATAGCAGCAGTGGACCAGGCCATAGGCAGAGCTGCCAAAGTGAGCTTTGTCCAAGACTCCACACAGTAATTCCCCATCTCTGATAATAACCTGAAAAACAGAACACAGCTTTGAGTCAGGAAAACAGAAATTCTGATCTTACTATGACCTCTACAGGCTTTTCTGTGTAATCTATGTGAAAATAGGTTCAAGTTTAAAAAACTCACATATTGGTGAACAGTTAAATGGTCAGATTATCTATACTTCCAGAATTTATAGTAGAAATAAAACTCCTAACACCATCTCTGTTTTTCCACCTATGAAGCCTGACAATGAAGACACATGATCTAACAAAAGGAGATGGAATCTACATAAGTGAGGACTACAGAGAGTTTTTCCTGACTCCCTGGCCTATCCTTTAATCACCCACTTCTGGCAGTGACTCTTGCAAAATATCTGCTTCTGACTCTGTCATCTCCCTGCCTCCCTTCCCATTTCTCACGCAATTTTAATACAACACAGCCCAGCCAAAGCCCCAGAGTTGTTGCATACCCGAGATTCACACATTGAATCAAGGTTCAGACATCCTTTTGCAGGTCCCTTTATCCAGGCTCTCCCACCAATCTTTGCTTTCCCAGTCAAATTCAGTGGAGCATGGTTGTCTGGAATGATGTTTATTAACAATGTAGAAACAACCTGTAAGGAAGCAGGGTGAGTGGAAGGAATTATTTATTTTGTATACTCCCTTCTCAATATACAAAATCTGGCATGGATGAAGAAAGCAGCATCCTGCATGTATTCTTTGCATTAACAGGGAAGTTTTGAAAGCTTGGAAATCTGACAAGACAGGAATATCTTCCTGCTGCTCTGAAGGATCAATGAGCTGAGACACATCATTATTCAGAAATATAAAACAGCAAAGGCTTTTCCAATAATTAGATATATTAAAAAAAAAAAGAAAAAAAAAAGTTGTCTGTTGGGTTTTACAGCTCAAAAACTCACACTGAGACCCACATGGTGTTTATGGGATCTGGCCTTTCAAACACCCTAAGCAGCACTGGTTTTAGTATTAGCATTCTGCTTACTTTGAAACCACCAGCATTCTTTAACCCTGTAAATGACAAACTACCTGCTTTCCTGTCCATAATCGCTGTGGCTTCATAATGGCAGGAGGAAAGACTTTAATTCTTCCTTTTTTGTCTGTCAGTCCTCGGTACACAAGCTCCATGTATTGCTCTCTGGTGAAAAAGCAGCCCCGCATGGTCATGCTGACTCCAGAAATCATGTGATCCTGGATCAAGCCAGGAAGTGGCTTCCCATCCTAAAGAGGTAACAAGAAAAAGATGGTGGTAAGGGGGGGGTAGTAAGTCATGTGCCTCCAGCTCCCAAAAATTAATCCCCCTACTGTCTCAGGTTTTAACTTTTATATTTTTCAAGCCCTGCAGTGCCCAGTGTGTAACTCTGGAGGTTCCTGTTCCCTGTTCAGTGCTGCTCTCTGTGCTGGGCACACACAACAAAGCCCCTCCAGGGCTGCTCTCCAAGGACACCCAGCCCCTCCTGAGCCCAAAAAGTATCAACCAAAGAGCCTTTGAGGGGGGCAACCTGAGGGGAATTCCATCATTAACTGCAGCTTTAATTGGAGAATTAACCCTGAGATGCAAATGAACCAAACCTATAAAAGTGGGAAGAACTCGTGGCCTCTCAGGGTCCATCTCGGGGCCCATCTGGGCAGCACCTCTGGCTCCCCAGGGGTACCTTTGAAGGCCTTTCCAATAAATCCCCACCTTTATTCCCTTTACTCCTGTCTGGTCTCTGTTTCTAGGAGGCCTCTTAAGGCATCAGTTCTTTGACGACCCAGATGGGACCACGAAGCTTCCAAAAATCCTCTGGGGCTTAGGAAGACCCTGCTAGACCCCAGCTCAGCTGGATAAATGCACTTAAGTAATTTGTAAAGAACTCATCATTACAGCACAACTCTCTACTGAATCTCTTCTAGGCACTGACAAAGGAACAAGATGGTTTGGATATGCTGGGCCTTCTTTAGAGGAACAGAACCACAAGTGGAGAAAGAACACAGACATAAACCTCAAAAATAAGTAAACAGGTATTTTAAAAATTACCTCACTTCTCATTAGACAAAATAAACAAACCAGAGTGATTTCATGTAGGAAGAAATTTATCTGGCAGTTTTACTTGCCTTTGGCACCAGGTACTGTTCATCAGTAAAGGCTAAGGTGTAGGCTTCTGCTCTGCCCAGCTCGCTCTGTGGGAAATGGGCATTCATTTCATCCCCATCAAAGTCAGCATTGTAAGCCTTGCAGTTGGCATAGTGAAGCCTCAGCACTTTCTCCCCAGGCAGGATTCGGGCCCGGTGGGCTTGGATGGAAGGTCTGTGAAGCGTGGGCTGGCGGTTCAGCAACAGCACATCCCCGTTCTTGATATGCCGACACACCTGCAAGGGAGGTTTGGTTGCTGCCTACAAGGCACTGCCATGCCTCAGAAAGGACTAATTTATCTTTAAATACACACACATCCAAAACATCTCCTTTCTGGTATTCATGTTCTGTGCAAAACTCGGAGAGAATCAAGACTGCTTGTCCCTGGATGCCCTCTGCTCTCCACCAAACAACATATTTCCCATTGACTCCCCCAACTCACAGTGATCAATTCAATAAGCTCTTTATCCAAAGCCCACTGGGCTGAACTGACACCTCCCACAATACACCCAGCCCTGGACACCCTAGACTAAGGTAGATATATGACCTTAAGCTGAAGCAGATGCTGGGAATCTCTTAATTTCAGCTTTGAGTACAACACAATATATCCTTATCTAGATCAGTCTCTCTGAACAGTCTCATTTTGATTTTTCTGTTAGTAACATCCAAATAGCCACTAAAGGGATTACGAACAGGAGTATGGTAAATTGTCTGTAGAATCTAAATACTGTTATGTTTAACTCTGTGATGGGTTCTGAAAGAACTGGCATCACAGAAATACTCAAATTTCAAATCTCTGCTAAGCCTTTGGGAGAGACAGCGTAATACAAAACGTGAAAACACCAAAACTTTTGCCCTAGGAGCTAAAATGTTGCAAGGGATGGAGATACAGTTAAGAAGTTTCAAAGGTTGATTAAGATAGAGGAAGGAGATTAGAGAAGAAACAACTGACACAGTATCAATTAGGTTGGAAAAGACCTCTAAAATCACAGAGCCCAACTGCTAAGCCAGCCCTGCCAAGGCCACCACTAAGAATACTCTGGATCTTGGCACGATGAATGACACACACTGCATATTAGAAGAAAGTAAAATCCAGCATGGACAAATGGGATTGAGAATTTGAAAAAGTATCACGTTTTACTTCCTACGCCCCCAACCAGAGATGGAGGAGGGCTCTGCCAATACTCACAATCTTCAGGCCTGTCTGGGGTGCCCCAGAGGAGGGGGTGAGGAGCTGCTTGGCGATGGCCTCGCGCTGGGTCAGGCTGGTGGCGCTCAGCACCGTGCGAGACCCGTCCTCGTTGATGACCATGGAGGCCCCAGGGTGCACCTTGGGGCCATTGATGACAGCCTGCCTCAGCTCTTTGACATTCCAGGGAGTGACTGGCTGAGGGTAAGTCAGTTTGGTAGCAAATACCTGGACAGGAGGGAAAAGAGCAGAGAAACAACATGTTGTTCAATTTTGGCTTCGAATTGTCAAAAAAGTCACTGATAAAACAGCATCAAATGTGAACTTATACAATGCAAACATAAATTATCTTCTTGAATGAATCTCCTCCTCAGTCTACTCTAATGCCAAATAAATACATTTCTGTTTTAAAATCCTCTATAAAAACAATAGAAAAATAGAAAGAATGTCCTTTTTACAATTTTCTACTGTGGTGCAAAACTCAATTAGCAATTAAAGACAGAAAGCACAGATTTAAATTCTGCAAACAAGCTAACAAATAGAGACAAAAAGCACATTATCACCAGTTTCACTATTTTCTTCAAAGATGATGATGATGATAATGAAAAGCTCAAATTCAGGCTTGGTGTCATCTCTATGTGGTTAAAAATCCTCAAGGATGGATGAAGTTGGTGACAGTATCATGGCCTTCTCTTAAGGCTGCAATACCTCAAAAACACCTTGTATAAAGACCATAGGAGAAACAGGATCTGTTTTTGAAGTCTGCACCAATTCCTCATCCCATACAGCTTTTTCTTTTTTTTTTTAAATCCTCTTTCTCAGATGTGGTGTTCTTGCTTTGTAACAGAAGCATTTCCTGCTCTTCAGCGCTCTTTCGTTATTAACACTGGCCAGGAAGGAGTTCAGACAAGTCAGCAACTCCCCACATTTTAACCTGCTACCAAAGTGTCAGCAGTGTGGCTCAGTGCTGAGCTGCACCAGAAGGACACAGTCCTTTATTTCTCCTCACCATAGGGATGCCAATCTCATTGGTCCCAATGTACATGTCGGGGCAAATGACGGACCGAGCAGCAAAATCCACGCGCTTCCCCATCATGTGCTTGCGGAACAGCCCTTCCTTCTTCTCCAACAGCTTTGGAAAAACACAAGGCAACAGTTAAAACCTGAAAGTATGGAAAACCAGATGGATTCTTGCAGTGATGAGTGTCATGAAAATGACCACGCACTAACTACAAACAGTTCACTTTTGTCTGACTCCATCAGTTTCTCTTTTTTAACTGTCTAAGGCTCCACCTGCTACCCACCTGACGAATACCAGGGTATTTTTCTGTCATCAGCTTGTCCATGTCACTATCAAATACAATGTTAACGTGGCTCTGGAGACGTATCCAAGCATTGTACAGCTTATCTGCAATGCTCTGTCCAGGAATCGTTGCCAGCACAGAACGGTCCAGAGGTTCACTATCCCCTCCTGTCTTCTACAGAAACAGAAATTAGAAACTTGGACTTAACAAAAAATATCTTCTATTTACTACACTGAAATTATAGTATTAATTACATGTTAAATGTGTAATTAATACTATAATTAATATTACATATTAAATATGCCAAATGAAACATTCACCATTACTTTGCCCTGGTAGTCAGTCCATGTAACTAGAAAATCCTGTTCTTAGGTAAAAATAATGTAAATCAAAGAGTTTTTACCACCTACATCACTTTGCTTTCAGTCTAAAAGCTGCTAAAGCAGTCACATCCAAAACACATTAACCTCCTAACGTTTTAAGAACCGATCTCCATCTAGTGGCTACTTTCTGAATAATTAAAATGTTTCCAAAATGTTTTACTGTTAAGATGTAAATCAAGTTCAGCTGAAACTGAGTCCAGTGTCAAAGACTCGCAGTGATACAACTGATCAACAAATATGGCATGAGGCAAGCTAACATACGTTATTATTTACACTAAACAACTGTGTGAACTGTCAGAAGCAGACAAGCATAGTTATTTTATTAACATCATTTGTGAAATTTTGGGTTCTACTTAGACATCAATTGTCAAAAAAGAAACACAATCACAACTGGCTCCACTAGGCTTAGATGCTAAAGTGGCTTTTTTTCCCTTCTTTTTCATGCGATGAGATGCTGGCAAAGTTTTATGGTAAGCTGTCTGTGCTGCACGTATTTCATTCTCCAGAAACAGAAGCCTGTTATGTCTCACATGCAGTAATCTAACATCAAAAACCATGACTAAGAGGATCTCAGCAAAATGTTTTTTTCCTTTGCACCAGGTAGAAAAGGAGGGGGGAGAGGAAGCTATGGAGAATGGAGAATATCTCCACCAGCAGATGCTCCAACAGCTGAGGCAAAAATTGTTACTGGCACAGCTTAAACAGGAACCTTCCCAAACTCGACCCCCACATCCAAAAAACAAAGAACAAAACAACCAGCAACTCTTACTGTTTGAATTTCTTCTGTAATTTTTATTGGCTGACACTGTTCTTTTGCCATGAAAACCAAGAGCTTCCGTATCAGCTGGGCATCTTTCATCACAGCCTGCAAGTTCACAGTCTGCCCGTTGGTGAACAGGCGATCTCCCACACGATTTACGGGACGATACCTACAGCAAATCAAAGTTATTGGAGAAGATTAAAGCCACTCAAAAGCAACATGATAAACCTCAAAACATTCTAAGCTGAATCTGCATGCATGGAAACTAATCATAACAAACTAACAGGGGGCATTTAAAAATTCCTATATTCTACTGGGGCAGTCATAAAAGAGGAATGATCCTTAACATGAAATTCTATCAGTACTGTACACTTATAATATTCTATAATAATACAAAATACTAATACTGAAATAGATTTTTTCCATAAATAACATTTCAGTCTTCTAATGAATTTACTTGGAAGCTACAGAAGAATTTATCATCAATTACTACTGTGATTTTTATTATTTTAACACTCCACTGACACTTCAGCAGACCAGTGTCTGTACTATAGGAGTTTAGATCTCCACCTCCTGCAAAGGATGCATTAAACCCTGTGATCTCTATGAAATTATGGGGGGATAAATTTTACCTTGAAGGGGGAACAACAAGTAGATCTAAAAAAAACATGTCTGGACTGAATCCTGAACCTTCATGGGGATTCATCCCAGGGAAGAGATAACGCAGAAAGAAACCTAAAAAGATACAATGAAAATAAAAACTCATTCTCACTGCTACTGTTTGGGAATCCAAACCCCCAGATGCACTTGGTCAACCAAGTCAAAAGAATCTGCTAAGTCAAACACTACTGAGCTTGTTTAAAATAAAAGCATTTAGACATACTTTAGAAAAAACTGACAATTTGTTTTCAGTCACATATTTTAGAAACAACTCTGGACAGAAATACAGCTTATAGTGAGAATAAAAAGCAAACAAGAGTAAGAAAGTTTCCAGCTACTAACTGTGACTAATTCACAAAACTGCTTTTTCTCCTGGCAACTGCAGACAGATTCAGAGTACAGGCAACCCAAAAAAGAGGCTGATAAATCCATTCTCAGTCTTTAACCAGTGTAACTGTGGGGTGCAGCACCACAGGAAAATCAAAATCTTTGCAAACAAAAGATGTGATTTGTGAGGAGCCACAGCTTAAAAATAACTGATCAAAGTGTTAATTGAATCCAGGTCTCTGCATTCACTGGCTGCCACTCCTCCTGTCACAAAACCTATCTTGCAGCCAGGAGTCCTTAAGGCAAAAGGCAAAGATCTGACAAGGAATTTGTACTGAAATAGTTACTGGCTTTGTCCACTAAATGGTACAGAAAACAAAGTGATGTTGCTCTTCACAACCATTACCTTCATTCTTCCACAGAGCCAGGATGTATTCCTTGGCAGTCATTGGTGTCAGGTATCCTCTCTTCCCTAACTGGCTCTCATCAATACCTGAAAAGTAAAAGTAAAAAATAAAAATAAAATATTTACTAAAAAACCCAACCAACCAACCAAAAAAACAACCAAAAACTCAACCAACCAACACCCCCCCCCCCAAAAAAAAACCCCATGTGAAAGGGTTTTCTTTGCTTATAGTGGTGAGTGCTTCCAGCTGAGAGAAAGAGTGGAAATACAAACAAAACATACTGGCTGACAGCTACATCAAAATTATCATTTAAATGTTTGCTTTGGGAATATGAAATTAACTACAGATAGAAGCCATTTCTATGACTAGTGAATATGAATATAAGTAACAGAAGTAAGACTCCACTTTAACATCTGAAGTTAATGCTTTATTTGACTTCTAGTGAGCTGGAATCTTTCTTCAAATGATCTCATCCCCTGACCAAAGCACAAATCAGGAGTTAGCCTGCAGCTGGGGAACCTTTCAGTGGGGTTCAGGTATTCCAGCAAGATATCAAGGCTCCCATGGAATACTCAACTGGAGGAGACAATAGCACCAGCCAGCAATCCATCCATATTATAATCTAGAGTCTGGGCTACCCCTACTTTGGAGAGCAAGGAAAACACCTGGATTTGCTACTGAAAAGCAAAAAGATCAATTATTTTAAAAACAAAGCCAGGGATTTTAGATCTCAATTTCCACTTCCCTTGCAGGCCAGCCCCTTGAGTCCCAGAGTACACAACTTGATGAAAAGCAATTCTCCCATGACCTCAGACAATTTCCTATTCTTTTTCTGGCTAAGGTCCAGAAATGCAGATTTTTGCATACTGTAAGATCAATTTTCCATTCACCTAGAAGAAATTTCCATCCCTTAAACAGAAATGCATCAATGCCGAGGTTAAAGGTATTCCCTTTTGAGACTTAACCATGCACAGGCTATGCAGAATGTACCTCACTGTGTGATCCATTCCATTTCAGAATATAGAATACTTCCCCTTTTGCTTCTTCAGCCACAACTCCAGAGATTTAATTTAGTATTTAAACCACAGAGTTAGCAAACAAAATAAACTCTCTATGGAAACCTTTTCTAAGGGCTAAATAACACACAAAAATCTGCTTCAATTCTGTCTCGTGTAGAGGATCAAGGATATAAAAGGAGGTTTAAATTGATTCAAACAATAGGTTAATTAATCCTGGAAAGTGCCACCTACTTTTTTTCTGTCTTTTACTCTGTAAGAGGAAATTCATTAATGAGTTAGAATTATCTAATTTTCTTTCTGAAGTTGATAATCTTCCTAATTAATCTTATCTCTAGTTGCTCTGTTTAAAAAATCCAGCAGAAAATCAACTACCTGCCAAAAATGAAGTGCCCCAAAACCACCCTAAAGCTGACATAGACTATGCTGTTGTACTTCTTTTCCTGACACAGAGACACTCAAAGCTGCAAAGCACAGCAGGCTCTCACACAGAAATTTAATGGAACTGGGTTCTCTCTGACTCCTAACCTTAGTGGTTTAGTTATAATCAGTATTTTGGATAAATGAGTCACAAGTGCACAGTCACTGCTAGGAATCTGTGCCCCTTAAATGCAGGGGGAAAATGCCAATATATTTGAGTAGAACACAAATATTTTACCTGCTAATTCATCCAGAATGCCTTCCTCTCCTGACTTATGGTACACTGTAGAAGGATAGGTTACTGTCAGCTTGCTGTTGTGCTCCTTTCGCACCAGTGACCTCCTGGATCTTAAAGGAAAAAGAAAACCAAATAGGACAAACAGATAAAAGTTAATAGAAATACTGTATTTAACTAGAAACCAGCTATTTATTTCCTCATGGAGTTAAACTTACTTGCAGTTTGGGCATTTCTTTGAACCCATGTGTGCTTTCCAGAACTGTGCTATCAGTTTATTTCTACACTCACACACATTTTTGACCTGATGAAGAAAAAAAAAAACAAACTTAAAAATATGAAAATAGTACAAATAAACTAAAACATCTTATGAGAAGAATTCACTCAACATTATACAATTAACATTAACTATCAACATGAACATTATTAGTAACAATGTACACACATCCATGTACAGATTAATTCATGCTTTGATCCATAGTGCTCTTTCATCATCTTCCCATTTGCTGGAGACATACATCCCTCAGTGCTCTCCACCCTCCTTCTTCAATTTATTCCATAAAGTCTTTATTTTTCAAGTCAGTACTGGAATTTAAAGGTTTTTTTAAATGATGATTTAAGAAGGTATAAGAATGACAAAAATCACTTCTTTTGACAGCTCATGAATGTATGATTTACAAAGTGCTTAAGCTTAGTTTTAAACAAGTGATCAAGGAACTAAAACTGGCTTATAAACTAATCTGCTCAATGATCTTGGATTTTTAACTATCTTCTTCACTCACATTTAACTTTACTGACCATACACATTAAAATACATTTAAATGGAAATTAGAATGCAATTACACAAGTCTTTCTAAAAATTTCACTGTAATTAATTCTGCAAGCTTGTTGGATGCTGGAGTTCTCAAAATGGGTTCTGCAACTCAAAACAGCCAGAGCATCATACAGATAAGTATCAACATTTGTAAGTGATGTACTGACAGCAGTATCAGGCTTTTACATGGTTTTAAAACATTTCCCTACACAGACATTTCCCAATTTTCCAGAAACTCAACAGTTATACCAACAGGAAATAAAATCCTTTTTAAGTTTAATTTCAGACATTTCCCTCAAAGAGCCCTCTAAACATAACACTACTTGACAAAATCCAGCACCTACACAGTCAAAGACAGGCTTTGTTGTGCACATGGCTATTTTAAGAGGATAAAGCCCAAGATGTCAGGAGAAGCAATGACTGTACTTACATTTGAACACTGATCTCTTATGTGAGAGCTTTGTAACATTTCCTGAACGTGGCGATTTAACTCTTCTTCAATTTCTGAGCCTGTTGCATCTGCACATTGTTCTACAAACTGAAAGGAACAGAAGAAAAGAAACTGGCATAGCTTTATAGTTATGAGACTGTGAACTCCAAAAGGGATGGAGCAATACATGGTACTTGCCCTGTTCAGAATGATTTCAAGGTCATAGACAGCATGAAGCAGCCCTTTCTCGAGCACCTTCAGCTGACTGAGCAGTAAGTGAACCACTGCTCGAGGACAGGTCAGCATGTGACAATTCAGGCAAGATCCTCGGATCAGAAGGTATAATTTCTGGAAAGAAAAGGGGGGGAAAAAAAGGTTATGCTGGCAGATTTACCAGCTTGCACAGTGAGGAAGTAAATACAGTTGTACTTAAAGAACGTGCTACTATAATAGGGAACTTAGACTTACGGTTAAAACTTAGACTTACGGTTAATTTTAATGATAAAGAATATACTTGAAAAAAGATTTCTCTCAACCAAACTCATATGCAAAGCATGATCTGTAAATAAACTCTCTGCACAGAACAGATACATGAAACACCTGTGGTATCTGCAGCATCTCTGGGACCAAGGCTGCTCTTACACAGCACAGTGGCTACAGCTCCTAACAGCTCATCCCACACAGGACAATGTGGAACCCAAACCCCCACAGTGGTAAAATGAGGCATTCTGGTCTCAATCCTTCAAGATCCTTCACACAATCACATTCTCCTCAAGGTCTGGGAAATTATCAGTGGGTTTTATTATTTAACACAGCTCTGTGCTATTATTTAACACAGCTCTCTCACTCCAGCTGCACACAGCCCCCGTGGCCTGAAGGCTGGGATTTACTGCTGCAGAATTTTAATCCTTGATCAATACAGGTATTTGACTTAAAGCTGGAACAAGGCTAGAAGTGGGTACCTCATCTAACTTTAGTCACTTGAAAGTGAGGTTTTGACTCTCAATTAGTAGCCTGTGCAAAAGGCTGCTACTGTAAATGGTGAGATCAGCACCTCAGGAGAAAATTCATCCCAGTTCAGGTTTCTTATAAACTGTATGAGTAGACAGCTGTTCATGTGCAGTAGTTTGTTAGATAAAATTGTAATTTCTACTGTGCCATCCATTTAATTAAAGCATGACATCCTATAGTGAGTCACAAACCTTATGATGAACATTCCCCCCTCACCTGTCTGCCAATATTGAGCAAAATAATTACAACTAAGTCCATATTTTTCAAAAGGTCTGTTTGTACTCAACTCTCACAACACAACAAACCTCTCCTACTACATTTGCTGTTATTACACTTAAAGCAAAACAGATTTTGGCACATTTATTATTTTCAGGGACTGTGACAGCTCGGGCACCACCACCACCCCTTTAATTTAAGCAATCACTGAGAGCACATACATCGAAGAACAGGGGGTTGTAGACAGTCAGAGGCAGCTCTATATGGCCAAAGTGCCCGGGGCAGTTGCTGAAGTTCTGCATGCAAGTCGCACACACTTCTTTGGAGTCCGGAGGTCCCAAGGCCAAGTCGTACAGTCCATTCACAGCCGGATTGCCCACACTGTCCAGGTACTGCGGGTTTGTTATGGGCTTTACACTCAGTTTCCTTGAGGTGAAAGGGAGGAGTGAAAAAACCGGCAGCAAACAACATAACGCACATTTGAGTGGTACAACTAAAAAGGACATTTAGTATCAGTGTGATCTTTTTAGCGGACGAAAACATCTTTATGAAAACATTTTGCGGATGCAACGGGGATTTGTGTATCAATGATTTCATCACCTGAGAAAAATCATTCATACCACAACAAATATTTATTTTACATCTTTATCCACGCTACTGAGAAATCACGTAATTTTGCCTGTGTCCCCTCGAGCGGTGCGAGAGCTGGTATAAAACCCGGCTGCCGCCATTCCGGCGTCCGGGCCCCGGCCCAGCCGGACCACATGTCCCAGCATGCCGCGCGCCACAGCCTGCCGTAGCTCGGCGGCGCCCTGCCGCGGGGCACTCTGGGACTCGTAGTGCCCGGCAGCACCCGCACAGATCAGGATGCGTACCCATGGACCCTCACCTGATCTCCTCGGCCGTGTACATCCCGAAGGACACCCCAACCAGCCGCCGCCACGGCACCACTTTTGGAGGCCTCATGGCGAACGAGAAACTCTGTCCCGGTCGACAGCTAACCCCGCTCTCCCGCTGGAAGCGCCGCGCCACGGGCAGCACCACGCGGTGCTGGGTGCGGGGAGGGCGGGGCCGGGCGGTACCACCGCAGCCGAGGGGCGGGACCGGCATCCCCCCCGCCGGGGGAGTGGTGCCATCCCCCTTCCCAGAGGCCAGCGCGTGGGAGTAGCATGGCGGCGCGGCGAGTCGGGGGTGACTGCTGGCAGCGGGCGCTGTGGCTGGGCCGGCGGTGCCGCCTCCCGGGCGGGCGGGAGAGCTACCGGTGAGAGTCCGCCGGGAGGGAAGGGCCGGGCGGCGGCGGCGGCGGCGGCACCGGGGGGAAATCGACGGGCGCGGGGTGTGGGGAGTGCGGCGGGAAAGGCCGCGCAGGCGCGGTGCATGCGCTCCTAGTGCGCGTGTGCGGTGGCTCGTGGGGCTCGCATGGTCGAGGCGGCGTGGCAGGAGAGAGCTCCTTTCCTGGGACTCTTTCTGCTTTTGGACGCCTTTTCAGGGGATATTCCCTGGTTTTGGACAGCTCGGAGCCTCCCCAGGAGAGACTCTGAGCGTTTAAGCGATTCATAGGGCTGAGTCTCACAAAAAAGCAGACGAGCACTTCCCTTATTAAGGCTGAAGAAGCTGAGACTGCTCAGCCCGGAGATGGGAATTTTGCGTGAACACCCCATAAGACTCTTCCAGTATCCGAAAGGGGTCTACCAGGAAACCAGAGAGGAATTTTTCGTCAGAAATTTTAGTGGTAGGCAAAGGAATAATTCTTTACTGTGTGGGTGGTGAGACACTGGCGTGGGCTGCCCATAGAAGTTGTAGGTGCCCCAGCCCTGGCTGTGTTCAAGGCCCGATTGGATGGGGCTTGGAGCAGCCTGGTCTAGTGGAAGATTTCTTGCCTGCCCACGGCAGGGAGGTTGGAACTGGATGATCTTTAAGGTCCCTTTCAACCCCTTAACATTTCATCATTACATGAAATGAAGAGGTTTTTTTCAGGGAATGCCTCAAATGAAAAGGTCCCACTTCACTGGGTACTCATAACTCCTATCTGGGATAGTAAAATCATACTTAATCCCTTTATTGGACTTCCGGGAGCAGATAGAATTTTGCAGTGGCACACTAAAGCACAGAGCTGTGGCTGCACCTTAACAGCCCCTCCCTCGTGGTCAAGGTCACTGTGGAGGCACTGAAGACTCGAGTTGCAGTAAGGCTTTACTGTTAGGTTGCTTCATGACCAAAACAAATAAGAGTATTTTAATGTATGCCGTAATCCGTGTTAAAATGTGAACAGTAAATTGTGAACAGTGGTGAGAAAGACTTGAAGCAGTGTCTCTTAAGTGAGCACAAAGCAGCTGCTTTGTGAGACTCAGCAGAGTGAGTTCATGTGTCTGTGCCTGTTCCAGCTGTGGTTTTGTGAGGAGCTTCTCCAGCTCTGTAGAGACATCTGGGCATCTGGAACTCACCAGGGCTGATTCACCTGCATCATCACACTGGATTTTCTCCTTCTGTAAATGCTACTCGTGTCTAAAGTGGTTTTTTTTAAGTGTTGTTTCCAGCATGATCCTGTCTCTAAAGCATAAAGTATCCTTTCTGATTTATGTCCATGATTTTCTTTCTAAGATGCACTAATTCGTGAAAACTACTTCAAAAACATCATACCCCAATGAGTAACAATGCAACATTGCCAGTCACTCTAATGCACTCCAGTTCCCTCTAATGTTTTAGTTAGTACAGAATTTCACCACTCTGCTTTTGCTGCATTAATGTGATTGCCGTAAATTCAAACCCCTGATTGCTTTACAGGAGCTCTTCGAGTAGTGCTGCTCTTGGGAAGACTGTGGACCATTCACAAGGTAAGATGTCCTCTTTACTGTTTTCTTGCATGTTTTTTAATCTCCAAACAACACAGTGTGTCAGGAGATAAATATGATGTAAACGCCCTCTTTCCTTTTCTTGGATTTTCTTTCTCTCTGTCTTCATTGTGCAGAAATTTCCTGGATTAATTTGATTCCTTACCTCATCACCAGTCAGCTCCATGCTCCAGGAGCCTGAACTGAGTTGTGCAGCTCCATGAGCCTATGTGAGACTGTGGTTTTTAAATTCTTGTTTTAGTACTTTCAGCTGGGTCTGCTTAGCTCATCAATTTTCACAGACTCATAGAATTGCTTGGATTTGAAGAGACCTCTGAGTTACTGGAGCACAGCTCTTAACATTGCCAAGGCATCTCTAAACCATGTCCCTGAGTGCCATATCTACATGTCTTAAATCCCTCCAGGGATGTTGACTCCATCACTTCCCTGGACAGCCTGTTCCAATGCTTGACAAACCTTTTAGTGAAGAAATTTTTCCTAATATCCTATCTAAACTTCACCTGGTGCAACTTGAGGACATTTGCACTTGTCCTGTCACTTGTTACCTGGAAAAAGAGATTGACCTCACCTTGCTACAGCTGAGGTCAAAAATTTTTTGGGGCATGTCTTTATTTCTAATGACTATTT
Organism: Rhipidura dahli; assembly: GCA_013399225.1. NCBI lineage: Eukaryota > Metazoa > Chordata > Aves > Passeriformes > Rhipiduridae > Rhipidura > Rhipidura dahli. The sequence goes on along the minus strand of VXAC01003726.1, from coordinate 7,030 downwards.
TAATACTATTTCTCACAGTAACTCAAGAAGAAATTGTGCTCCCACGAAGGAAAACATGGTGAGTGTTTACTTTTGGAATCTTGACTTGGAAGAAAGTCAGAGGTAGACAGCTAAATGTAGTCTGTCCACCAAATCTGAAAGAGAAAGTTGAGGTTCCTGTATTCCTTGATGCAATGTTCCACAAGTGGTCTTCCTGCTGATTTGGAGCTCTGTGAATATTGTTGACTCTTACCTTCTGTGCAGGCTATGTACACTGCATTCCTGACATTTCTTTTACAAATAGCTACAGGTGTATATTTAAGCATAGTTCTGTTTCTTTGTAAAAGATCACATTTGCTAAAGATGTGTAAAATCAAGTTCACTTGGCTGTTTGCACATGAATGTGTTTCTTCCAGCAAAATAAAACTTGATCATTGATAGCTGGCTGAATAAATCCTGCTTAGAAACCACACAGCTGAACAAGAGCTATTTTGCTGGGAGCACTTAAGATGGAATTGCATGACTGTACAGCATAAATTAAGTTTATGATCAAATGGTGTCTGCATGTAAACCTAAAGTAAGGCCACCTTCACCTAAACACTTTCACTGGCCTTTCCTTGTTTGCTGGAAACAACCAAAGTCTTAAGGATCCACAGGCACAGGAGTCCTGAGATAACTGGTTTTGGTTTGGTTTATTTTTTCTTGCGAGAACATGTCTTGGAGAGGGACCTAGTGTGTTTATCCCTCAGAGATGCTCTAGGAGCAGCATTACAAGGAATTATTTCTGTGTCTCTTCCCTATAATCTATCTTTGATAATGTATTATAAGGGCAGGAGTAATGGCAAGAAACACAGATGGTCTTCTGGTTTTCCTCAAAATCTTTTTTTCCTGCGGTTGTTCAACAACTGAGACCATTTTTGCCTTTTCCCTTCCTTTGTGAAAAGTGTTATTTTCTAAGTGCAGCAAAACCATTTTTTTCCAGAACTGAAAATCCTTATGGGTCAGGCTAATCCTGTGCTTGTTCTCCAACCAATGTAATGCACAGCATTTAAAGTCTGCAGCTGAGTATTAATCAAACTTCTTTGTGTTTAGGGATAAGCTTGCGGTGCTCCAGACCTTGGCTTCTACTGTGAACAGGGTGAGTGGTTCTGTGGAGCATGGAAATGGGTCAGGGTGTCCATTTTGTGCAGTAGCCTTGTGCTCAGGAGGCCTTTAATTTCTACTTTGGCCATAAATGAAAGATGCAACTTACACATCAGCGTTTTTCCCATTGCCTCAGGGTGTTTTGGAGTGTCCTTAAAGCCTCTTTCTTGTGCAAAGAGAGATCTGCAGTTACCAGTGAAAACTGCAGTACTTTGGTAAGGCTTTCCCTAACGTAGGGAACAAGTTCCTTCACCAGTTCAGCTTCCCAGTCCAGGCTGCCCTTCCCAGTGTCAGTCCAGAAGGGCTTTACAAATTACAATGAGTGTCTGCTTTTGCTGGGCAAAACCTGCAAGTGCTGTCATGCTGTTCTTTAATCCTGTCTATCTTGAATTCTGGAAATTGTATCAAAACCTGCAAGTCCCATCAGCTTCCCAGGACTGTTACGCTTGGGATTCTGCTTGATTTACAGGGCACTTAATGCTTGCTATGTTATAATAAGGACCCTTTTTTGTCACCCTGTTAGCCTGCAAGTGTGTGTGTAAGATGAAAATATTTTAAAAACTATTTCCAAACAGGCTACACCTTTTTGAACACAATGAACTTTTATAAAGCATGCAAAGGTGGTAGTTATGATGGAAGAATTTGTTGTGCCTTAAACTCCATGAGGCAGTGTGTTATGCTTGTGCACATAACTATAAACCTTTCAATCCTGGGCTCTTCTTCCTGCAGGATCCTACAGCTGCTCATTACATGTTCCAGGATGATCCTTTCCTTATGCCAAGAAACTCATCTAATTCTGTAGGTATTTCCTCTCAGCTCCTTGATAGCTTCCCTCCTGCCTTTGTCTGGGCTGTGAATACTCTTTATCTAATTGAAGCCTGGTTTTGATTACCGAAGAAAATGAAGAGCAGATTATTTTCAGAATTTTCTCTCTAAAATGAGGTGTTTTTGAGCTTGAGGTAGTGCAGCATTTCAAATGTCTGAACTGTGTCCCTTGACTAAGTAGCAAGGAAGTAGAATACAATGGCATTTAAAGAATAGGCATTCTTATACTGGCATAGATACCAGAATGTTTATCTGGAACGTTGTCCCTGTGATTCTACTAAGTTGAAAATGAAGCATGAGTTTAATTTGATCCCATCAGAATGTTCATTGTTAAAGAAAATGTTTTTCCTCACTCTCAGCCTTGTAATTTGTGTATTTCTTCATCTTGTTGTCTCATTTCTATGCAGCGTCTGTATTCATTGTCAAAGGAGTCTGGGAGAAATGCTGCAAAATACATTATAAAGAACTTTCCTCAGTATTTTGACAAGACTTTTGCAGAGCCCAACGTACAAGTAAGCTTTTTGTTTTTGTTGTATTTTTGCTTTGTAAGTGAAATCAACTGTCAGACTGGTCCAAAACTAAGATAAAAAGATAATTTTGTAACAGTTTTGCAGACAGTATGAAAACAGTACTCTATCTCCATTATATTTTTGTAGTGAATATTTTTCCTTGTGAGTTCAGTATCATATCATGTTCTTGAGCTAAAAGAAAAGCAGTGTTGTTTAGATGTTGTTTCCTAGCACAAAAGTGAGGGATGAAGATGTGTGCGGTCCTTCATCACCAAAAGGACTGCTGCTGTTAGGGTGCAAGCAGTGCATTGGGTGAAGAGTGAGGCTGTTTAGAGAAGGTCTGAGCTTATGACTGACTTCCACTCTTTGCTTTTAGTGCCTGATGCCTGAGAGTCTCACCCCTCAGACTGAAGGAGTGAGCGAGGAAGCTCTAAGGGAGCGCATCCACCTCAGAATGGTGAAAGAGTCTGTGGATATTTTTGATCAGCTTCTACAGGCAGGTATGTGGTCACCTGCCAGGTTCTGTGGTTGAGCTCTACTTAAATTGTGCCAAAAATATTTTAGTAGCTGGCACAGGCTCTGGAGACAATTTTGTGATCCTATTGCTCCTTTCACAACTGACTCTGGTCCAGTGAAGTGATTCTTTAGAATTATTGGAGAATCTTAGCCACTGCTTGTCTGACACATCACTTCAGAGAGAAGAACAAGTGATTGCTTGAACAGGAAGCAGATGAAAACCTTTTGTTGGTTTTAAATATTTCATAGAAAGTGGAATATGCAGAGTGTTCTTCACAGCAGGGTGTATCCTATGAAGAGTTACAAAAAGCACTAGAAATTTTAGATGCTGTATTTGGCTTGTGCTGCTTCACAGTTCTGGCTGCCAGCTGTCACTTCCCTCTCCTACTTTATCAGGAAGACTCTATCCTTTCAGTGGCTTCAGTAGAACATACTCTAGTTCAGTGTTAAAATTGTCTCCTGTGATGAGTGGGTTTGTGGTAGTACTGGTGTCACACCCAGGGTTAGGGACTTGCTAGAGAATGTCTTTGTGTTGAAAGAGAGCAAAATGGTGTTCAAAGGTTTTCTGATATGGCTACAGAGTGGTGAGCTCTTCACTTTCTCTGACTGTCATAAATTCTGCTTTGTAAAGGTACCCCTGTATCTCTGGAGACCACAAACAGCCTTTTAGATTTGTTATGCTTCTATGGAGATGTTAAACCTACTCNTATTAGTATTATATAATATATAATATTTAATTATAATATTATTATATTATTAAATAATAGTGGGAGTATATCAAGGTGATGTCAAGATTTTTGTCCTGGAACTGTCTGCATGGGAGATGCTATGAGGTGGATCAGATGCAGTCAACATTCCCAGGAGATAAATCTGTTCTAAAAATCCCAAGTGTGACCTAGTAGCTACAGTAGTTTGTGTAAAGCTGTTAATATGTTTGGTAACATAAGTTATTGCTTCCTGAATAGTATGATAGAAATTATTCTAATATAACCCATTGAAAACCATATTTGGTCCATGTTGCTGAACTTCAGTGTTGTTAGCAAATCACGTCATTTGATGTTAAATCACAATTTTGAACTTGGAGAAACTTAGTTTTGCAAAAATCTCTCCAGGTGAATGCTTCAGAACAGAAAGCACCAAAGAGACAGTTCCAAAGAGATTCACAGTCATCTGGCCCCAGATGGAGGTATAGAAAATGTTGTCTATGTTCCCATATTCTGTGGGTTGTGCACTTGTATTGTTGTTATAGAGCAGACCTAAGTCTTTTAGCAGCCCATACTCACAAGTGTTACTCATTAAATAAACCTGTGTTTGCTGATCTTTTAGTGTTCATGGAAATCTGGTAGGTGATTGTAGAACAGCTCCAAGTATCACAAGTGTGATATGTGAATGTCAGTCTTCTGGGGTACAGCCCATTATTTCATTCTGAATGTTGAATCCTTTTCCTAAAGGTATCTTTTATTTGGTTCTTTAACATCTCTCTTGTTCATTGGTTCTAGGGAGAACAATCATGCTGAAAGGATATTTAAGATAATGCCAGAGAGGAATGCACATTCCTATTGCACGATGATCCGTGGGATGGTGAAGGTAAAGTTATTCTTCAGTGCTGGGGTTTTTTTCACCTTGTGAAATCTCACACAGTCAGAGATTGTTTATTTTTGCTTTTGCAGCATGGGGCTTATTCTAAAGCATATGACATGTACATAGACTTGCTGAATGAAAGGCACAAGGGTGAGTGTCTCTTGTTTGTGCTTTATGGGGTACAGAAGCCCCCTGTTGGGCCCAGGAGTGTTTGTTCATGGCAGTGATGATTGGCGCAGGGGTACGGACCTCAGCTGGATCATGGGAGCTGAATGCAAACTGTTAACTCCAGTGCAGTCGGCGTGTGGCTGGCTCACTGGAAGCAGGTTTGCATGAGACTTTGCCAAAAACTGAGCCATGCCAGAACACAGTGTTTCCTGTAGACTGTAAACTCTCATTTAAAATGGATTCTCTTACATTTTCCAGCTGATGTGCACACCTTCAATGCACTGATCAGAGCAGTCCCATATCTGAAGGAGAGGTTCGTAGAAAGATGGGAATTAACCAAGGTAAGGAGGGCAGAGCAGAAGAGGCGGGGAAGGGGTAAGAGTGTGGGTTCTGGGTTTGCCTTATTAGTAAAATTCTGCATTTGTTGGAAGACTGAAATCGAGAACTTTGTCCCCAAATACTAATCTGGTATAAAGGAAGTACAGTAGTTTAAACAGAAAAGCTAACTGTGAGAGAGTGGCAAGTGAAAAACCCAACCTTGCCTTTGCAGAGTGGTTTTCCTTGTGAGAACATACTTGATCCAGGAAATGCATGGAGAGAAAGTAATTGGGGAAATTACTGCTGGGAGATAAATGTACAATTTTGGATAAAAACTCTTTGAATCTTAATTCATGGTGTTGTGACAGAAAGTGAATTTTGAATTTTAATGATGCATCACTAAGGAAAAATATTATTTAACTATAAAAATTTCCATTATGTTTTAGAGGTGATTCTTCAAGATGTATTCTTATGTAATGTAGCCTTGGGTTTTGGTCATTAAAAATTAGACAGTACTCCTTTAATAAATGATCAGTTAAAGCAGAGTTGTTCACTTAAAGGGGGTGAGAAGGATTAGGCTGAGGAAATGTAGGTATAACCCACCTGAAAGCTGAACTGTGATCCACAATGCAAAGCACTAAGGATTTGGGGATTTTGTTTTAAGGACTTCCTGACTCACATGGCTCAACAGAAAGTGCAACCAACTCTGCTAACTTTTAATTCTGTACTGAAGACTCTGAGAAGATGTGGTGGTGTGGGCAGAAGTATGTCTTTATTGGTATTCAAGGAAATGGAAGCACTTGATATAGGTAAGAGAACCAGAGTATTTATTATATGCAGTGATTATGATATTCCAGTGCCACCTCCAGAGCAGAACAGTTAATTCAGGAATTCAGCACCACACAATATGGTGATTCCCTGATTCCAGGGAAGATATACTACACAAGCCACTTGAGCCAGTTCAGGTCTATATATCTACATCTCTACAGAAAAAAGCTTTTGATCTAGATGATGATTTTTTTTCTTTCAAATAAGTATTGCTGAAACAGAGAATGTCTGCAGAATTGATTTGATGTCCTGTGGGGTGTGCTTTGCCCCAGTTGCATGCTTGTTGGTAGGCTAAAGATTACATTCATGAGGAGAAGGGAAACTAGCTATGAAGTATTTCTGATTTTAATTTAGAGTAGGGAAGCCTGGCTGCTCATAAATAGGATGCTCCAGCTGGTGGTCCAGTGTTGGATATCACCTCTCCCAGGTGGGCGTATGTGAGGTTTGGTCCAGCATTAGGGTGAGCAGGGAGAGACATTAGAGTAAATTTGTGCATGCTGCCTGACTGGAGGAGCAGCAGAGTGTGGATTAGAGCTGTGGCACAAAGCTCAGCCAGGAATGTTGAAGTAACTGCCATGTTTTTGCTTTTCAGAGCCCAGCCTGGCATCCTATGATCATCTCCTCTCCGTGTACTACAGAGGCGGTATGTGCACTGTCGGCTTGGCCGTGAGCGTGCCTTGGGTAGCAGCTGCTTTAATGTGATGGGTGAAGGCAGTTGACTTATAGATTAAAAGACAGCCTTTTGTGGGTGTGATCTTAGTGGGCTGTCTGATTCTGCTTGGGTGAAAAAAAAAGGATAATAACCTCATACAGAGCGTAAATGCTATTCAGTTGCTGTGGAGGCTGGATCTGACCACAGAGCGTGTGATTTCGTAGACTGTGTCACTTAGAGGGGTGAAATTGCACAGGGATTTTGTTTTCCTGCAACAGTTCTGTGCATTAGAGCTGTCATAAAAAATAGCTGTGTTAGAAGGCAGAAACCCAACTGTTTGAGATCCCATGAACATAGACTTTTGACTATAGGAAGAAAATAGGCAGAGTAGTCATAACTGCAGTCCTTGTGTTTTAAGAAATGTTGGGAGATTGCTCTGGACTCTCTGTATTTGGTTCTGGAGGTTTTTTTGTGTTTTGTTTTTTCCCCTTTTAAATTTTTGTTTGTTTGT